>JAOTRI020162997.1:0-19954 GCA_028564885.2 Zoanthus sanctaehelenae
AAACATTAAAATCTCCTGATGAGTGAGTCACGAGCTCACGAAACAGCGTTGTCGAGATGATAATGTAGTCCGTTTGTGTTTTTTTCTAAATATTCTCTCTCTCTCTCTCTCTCTATATATATACATATATACAGCTTTTTAAAAATGGAGTAGGTGTAGTCAGGAGATGTCATATTTTCTATAACAAAAAGTTTGCCTCTGACTCTTGATATTTTATTTATTTTTAGAAGACGTTTCGGCTAATACTTAAGCCTTCATTAGTGATATGATAACAAAAAAAAATTTTTTGTTGTTGTCATACATTATTTTATATTAACGTTGCGCGAAGCTTTCACGCGTGACCATGCTTGTGTTTATGCTCGCGCTATGACTTTGTAGGTTTCCGGAAGTACAATATGGTCGTTTCCAGAGTTCGGATCCAAAGTTCCTGAAACCAGGCTTCGAGAAAAAGTCTCTGATGGTAATTCGCTTCAAAGCCATCGATCTTGACGTTTATAAAATCCATGTTGTGGTTGAAACAATGGACATGATTTGCAGCTTTCGAATTTTGGTCAAAATTTGCCACTGCCTTTTTGTGCTCCGCAATTGGGATGTTTAATGATCTTTCTGTCTGGCCATAGTACACAAAATTGCACTGTGTGTAATTGATTTTGTACACTGTGCCTGATTTCTGGCGGTCAGAGTCGATGGATTTTATTTTTCGATGGATTCCTTGTAGCTCCATTGCTCAAGGACGAAACAGCTGTACACGGTTGCTCCGGTTACTTGCTTTGTTGATACTCGGGTGAAGCGCATGGTTGTGCGCATGCGTGCAGGTTCTGGCCAGACCGTGGAGTAGAGTTTGGGTGGTTTTTGTTGTTTTAAGGTTTACACTCATCAACAATACTTGGATATAATTTTATAATGATATATAATTTCTGGGGGTTCAAAATTTTTGAAAACAGCTGTATATATATATATATTTAACCCTTTTATAGCGCGGTTTCTTGTTTAAGAGCCTAAAATTTAAGTTCTAATTTTCTCTGCCACACAAAACTGTTGGTGATGGCGCATGGCGTTGAAGCTGATTAATAACACGCGGCGTGTTAAGCTTTTTGCATTGGGATCTCTCACATGTGCAAATACAAGTCATTACACATAACATAAAACTAGAAAAGCACGTGCAGCACGAGTTTACTACAAGTGTAAAAAATTTGGAATTTGCACGTGCAGCACGAGTCTTACTATAAGTGTGAATTAAAGCTACGGTAATACGAAGAACAGAAACGTCCAATTTGTCTCGCAACATTGCTGCGAAATTAGTTGAAAAGCGATGTTGCGCGTTTAATTACATCCCACACACAACTTGTCTCGCATTAACAGCTCGTTCTTTACATGCAGCAACTCCTTTCTTATTTGTAGCAATTCGTTTCTTATTTACAGGATCTCGTTATACTTTATATGCAGCAACTCGATTTATTTGCAGCAGCTTGTTGCATTTGCAGCATGTCCTTTATGGGCCACCGTGCAGTCTGCCTCGAGGAGCTCAGTGAAAATTCATGGTATAAGAAATGCTTGTTTACGAATTGCATAATTGTTGATGTCCGGATGGACTAACGACTACTTTTGTTTTAAAAACTTTAAAAACGTTCTCTGGTAAAAAAGGTTAAAAAACGTAAGGTTGCTGCAATATACTGAGAATGCAGCCTTTAACAAAACTTGAAAACTAAGCAAATTTAAAAGCAATAAGCTAATATGTAAAAAATGGATTAAAGTTATTATAAGAATTTTTTTAAATTCATTTTAATCAAGCGCCAGCTACTTCTGTCCGGACAAAAGTACAAAAAAATTATGTTTTCAGAGTTTCTGTAAAATAAATTTGTTTGTTGCGTGATTTCGGCTTATATAAATACCAAGTACCAAAAATAGTTCGCGTTCATGTTATCAGTCCCAAGGAAATGATAAACAACTGCGTATTCTAGTATGCTTCAGAAAGATAATGTAATGTTATAGACTCCAAAATATGCAAAAACACTGACAGAAAAATTACACATTTTTTTCTGCCGCAGTGTGCCCAAAATGCCTCAAATTGCATCTCGGGAGATCTTTTTTTTTTACCATTTTCGGACCCCCAAGGGCTTTTGCTCTCTGCATGATCTGGGGCCTTGGAATACACTTCAAAATTTGTGGAGAACACTGCATTCGAATTTCTATCTATAAAACTACAAAACATAGTACAAACTCGTTGTCACCCATTTTAATCAGCTTAAGAGGACTCTGGGTAATTTCCAAGAATAACAAATAGCATAGAAAACCCAAAATATCAGTCTCAGAGGTCTCAAAGTGCTAACTAACGTGATCCAAGAATTCAGTTTCTTTACCTTGAGCAGAAAGTCAACCTCCTTGGTATTAAAGTCCTTGGTCAAAATAATTTTCGTAGAATGCCCTACGTCATTTTTTGTTCACAAAATCAATGTTGCAAATTTCCCCGAACACCTGAAGTAATAACTAGCTCCAATCTACCTATATTCTTCCACCTATCTCCCTGAACTGCCCGGGGGTCCACCCCAGGGGGAAGCCGCTGGTAGGTGCATTAAACAAGATCATAACAATGCAGATTATTCTGTTTCAGTGAGTTTATCTACTAGAATTTTTATTTTAATTAAGTTAAATCAAAAGTGCTGCTCTATATATACTTTATTCAGAGATTTATGGTTCGCTGCATAGGAGAGTACAGCCTGTCTAGTGAAATAGTCATTCAAAGAAAAAATTGCTATTCTTTTCTAAAAAAATAAAGACCACTTTTGTTATTTCATAAATAACTTTCATTAAATTCTATTAAAATTTCTGTGTGCTTTTTAGTTTGCGCCAAACTCACCTTGGCCGTTTCTATCCTGGAGGATGCATTAAGCGTCTTAAGAACTTAAGCAAATTCAGTTTGTAGTTCTTGCGGTCACTAATTAACAATTAGACCTGTAGCCCTTGAGGGCGAAAGGTTTAATTGTTTTCGTATCACCCAACAAGTCGGACAGAAAAAGCAATAATAAAATTAGCAAATGCAAGTTGAAAAAAGATTTATTTGGGAATAAAACGAAAGAAAGCGTGCGAATTTCGCTACTCGATGACTATTATTAATAGTCCTCTAGTAGCGTAGCCAATTAAAATGCAGGATTTGCATTAGTCCACTAGTTGGGTGATTCTAATAAATCATACTAAACATCAACAAGATTAAAACCAGTTGGCCAGTAACAATTTGTGGAAGTGCTAAATTCTGTGCACGAAACAGGAAACAAATCCACCCAGTAATATGCACTCAGTTTAAGCCGAAATCATTCTCTATAACTGATGTGGCCTATTTGAATTGCTTTCTCAACAGGCTGCTGTTGGCTGGGAGTACGAAGGCAAAACCGAAGCTCACGAGTCACAAAAAGGTATGAAGCTGCTGTTTCCCTTCCTATAACCACAGTGTATCGCGTTTGTCATCTAGCGTGCGTAAGAATCGTGAATTTTAAAAAATAGTAAAAAGTTGTACGTTTCGAAGTTGAAAATTATTCTCTTTCTAATGTATACCAATGATCTTTTCCATTCTGTAAAAATATCTTTCAAGAGATATCATTTCTTCTTAAATTTCATTTACTTAAATTTGCACGTGTTTTGCTTAATTTTGTGATTCTGGAAATCCTGTCTTCGATTGCGGTCCCATACCCCACTGGGGGCTCAGAGGACTGAAGGAAAATAAGTTTTCAATTATTCATCAATCCTCTGCTATTATGCTAAACAAGCCATTTAAGATTACAGCTTTGGCTTTTCATATTATATGGCATTCAACTGTTAACCATCGGTTGTCTTCACCAGGTCAGTGCTGTTGGAGTCCTTACTAGTCATGAAATACGCAACTCTTTACGCCGTCTCTCAATTCATTCGCAGACTCGTGTAAAAGATTTAATGTATTTTTTCATAATTGGTCGTTAATTACATTG
Organism: Zoanthus sanctaehelenae; assembly: GCA_028564885.2. NCBI lineage: Eukaryota > Metazoa > Cnidaria > Anthozoa > Zoantharia > Zoanthidae > Zoanthus > Zoanthus sanctaehelenae. Next base: position 3,960 of record JAOTRI020162997.1, read on the forward strand.
ACATCGAAACATCGAATGCTTGTGTTAGGTCTCATTTCAGGTATATTTTTGTATCAAGGCATATAATCAATAATTATTATGACTGTTTCTGAACTCTTCAGTTAATTAGATTTTCCCGCTTATAGCCATTTTAATTGTGATCTTGTGTTTTGGAGGTCCACGTTACATAAGCATTCATTCATTCATTCATTTAGCAATTTTTGAGAATATTTACATTCATTTCTTAATTAAATACGGCAGGGTCGCCCGTGGAAGCCACGAGGCTTATAAAAGGACTACCTATATTAATCTAAGTATGTAAATTCTAAAGTACTGTCCGGCAATCGGAAAAATGGAAAATGGAAAAGTAGAAAAGGAAGATATAGTCATACGAGATGACTTATTGAATTTACATAAAAAAATTTATCTTCAGTTTTGAGATGAGTTTGGTAAAACTAGTTGCATTCTGAATTTCAGGACTGAGGGAATTAAATAATTTGGGACCTTGAAATCGAAGAGAGAAAATCCTTAGATTTTTTCTGCAGTAAGGCAAATGCAAGGAATTCTTATTTCTAGTGTTAAAGGGTTGTATGTCCCTATTAAGTAAGAACATTACATGCCATTGAAATTTTCTGGAAGAAGGCCGTTTTTATAAAGATACACTCTTTTCGTTTTATAAGAATGTTGTTTTTCCGGCCAGGGCTGAATATTCTTATTTTTTGCTAATTTTAGGCTGAAAATATTCATGTATTATTCTTAAATTATATCTTATGACATTTCCATTTTAGAATTTATTGCGGTATCAGTTACAAGTGATCATTATATGTACCGCCGGTCACATTGTGTACGTGCTCCATCGCTTTCGCTGCAGTCAGCGAGGCCAAGATGTCACGTCAAACGACACTTGGCCGTTTTGGCTTTAAAAAGATCATTTCGCACAGAAATAGCGTGATGGAAACGAAAGTACCCGATTTCGTTTCAATTATGTCTTGGACAATTAAGTGTAATCACTGCATTAACCTTTTTTTAACCAGCAAGGGTTGGCTGTACATGAAAAATGTGTGCATCGTGTTAGTGGAATGACCAAGGTAGGCGGGAAAGGAATTCAGCCTAAGAAGGATCCTGTTGGTGAAAATGAAAGTGAAATCAAAATTTCTGCTCAAGATACGTCGAATAAACTCCTATCACTTGTTTCTTACGAATGCACCGATTCTGAAGACGGTACAGTACGATCAAAGTCCATTTTCTGAACGGAGAATATAGTTACATATAAAACTGTTAAAAGTTAATTTTTTACCATATGTATCCAAATCCTTTGTTCCTTTTTCAAAAAGGTGTTTTAACTGAAAATTGAAGTTCCTTCAAGTGGTAAAACTAAAAGGAAACAAAGAGGCGCTAGTAGGCATTAGCAGCACTCTGTTAAGTTTAAAGCCAGGATTATCCATGACGTTGACCCAAGAAGAGATTGAGAACAAATACCCTATCAAACAGTTCTTGGTTTCTAAGTGGATGCACTTAAGATGCACTTAAGAAAATGTTGAGAATTAGAAAAGGATCAAAACACAAACAGCTACACTCTATTCATTTTACAAAGTTCAAAGAAGCTCGATCTAAAGGTTACCGTGTAGATTTTAACTGGTTGTGGTCAAAGGCAAGAATTACCCAAAGAGAGATCACTGGTGATCCAAACGCATGCAAACTTTTAAAAAAGCTAGATGCCAAGAAAGCAGCTGCTTTAGATAAGATACCAAGCAAACTTCTGAAGGTAGCTGCAGACATAGTTTCTCCTTCATTGACGTGAATGTACGCTGGTGATACCAGTATTATTCTTGGTGTACCAGATATCTCTACAGGGGAGGATACAGGGGGGTGAATTGGGTGAATGTTCACCCCCCTTTTCTTCACTTTTCTGGTACATTCTTTGTACTTGCCACCCTTCCTCTCCTAGAGCCGCTGGTAAATTATTTTTATTATTCATCCCCCTTCAAGAATTTCTGGATCCGCCACTGCTCTATGCTTGAAGCAGAGATTAATGATGAAGTAAGTAAATTAAACTGCTGGCTCATAGCAAATAAATTAAGTATGATTATTGCCAAATCGGAATTTATATTGATAGGTCCCCGCCAGAGATTACAAACCCAAAACAATCAACATGTGAAAATTCAAGTTGAAGAGACAAGATCACTAGGTGTGTACAAAGATAACAACTTGTCATGGAAAACGCATGTTGATGAAACATCTAAAAGGGTATCCTCAGGCAATGGCGTCCTGAAACTTATTAGACCACTCATATCCACAGACACTGCTGTAACGATTTACAACTCACTCTTCTTCATTTTGAGTACTGTAGCACTGTATGGGAGGATATAAGTGGGCAGTTGAGTGAGAAACTTCAAAGGCTGCAAAATCGTGCTGCCAGAACCATTACACTGTAAATATTTACAATTCACTTATCCAGCGTCATATTGAGTACTTTAGTGCTGTATGGGATGGTATAAGTGGGCAGTTGAGTGAGAAACTTCAAAGGCTGCAAAATCGCGCTGCCAGAACCATTACAAAATCAAATAATGAAATTAGTTCATCTCGTCTTCGAAATACACTCTGTTGGGAAAATTTATATACAATACGTAAAAGGCAAAAGGACATTATGATGTTTAAGATAATTCATAAATACTCACCGAAGTTATCTGCAAGATCTATTCTTAGAACGTAGCATCATTTATAATCTGAGAGGGTCAAATAAACTTCTGTTAACAAAACCAAGAACAGACTATCTCAAGTGAAGTTTTGAATATAGTGGCGCCGTAAATAAAATAAGTTTTTGGGACAACACGCACATATGAACGTGTAGGTAAAGACGTCGATCAGCACAACCACAAAGTGTGGATCAGCCGGCCTTGGAGTGGTTTGGACAAGCGCCAGTTCACACTTCAGATTTGTTTCAGACCAACTGGTGAGCAACCTAGGCTTGATGTTATCTTCCGTGGAACTGGAAAACACATAAGCCAAGGAAAATGAAAAGGAAGCCTACCATCCACACGTCAATGTCTACTACCAAGAAAATGCAATTTAATGGGTACAGAAAATTGTTTTGCAATCTGTAAAGGATAAACGCTTTGTTCTTTTCTGTGACAATCTAACGGCCCAAGTTTCTAAAGAATTAAAGAGTCTGTGTAAAAACTAAATGGTGTAGTTTAGTATGGACTACCAAATGCTACTGACCTGTTGTAGCCTGGGTATCAGTTTTTAACAGAGAAACTTGTATATAATAGGTTATCCAAATTCATTGAAAAAAACAATATAATCTATGAAAAACAATTTGGCTTCCGTAAACATTATTCCACAGAGCATGCAATCTTAAGTATTGCTGTTAAAATTCAAGAAGCTATTGAAAAAAGTCACTTTTCTTGCTGAATCTTTCTCGATTTTAGAAAAGCCTTCGATACAGTTAATCATGAAATACTTATAAAAACGTTAGAACATTATGGATCACGAGGTATTGCTAAGGAATGGTTTATCTCTTACTTGAGCAATAGAAGACAATTTACTTCTATTGGAAATACTGTTCCTGAGGAACAAACTATTTCCTGCGGTTTTCCGCAGGGATCAGTTCTTGGGCCTCTTCTCTTCTTAGTTTAAATAAATGACTTTGGCAATTGCACTAAAAGTTTAGATTTACATCTATTTGCAGATGACTCAAATCTATTCTTTGCTCACAAAAACTTACCGCAACTTGAAACTATAGTAAACAATGAATTAGCACATATTCATACTTGGCTTTGTGCTAATAAACTCTCGCTTAATATTGACAAATCCAACTTTGTTCTATTTCATTCTGCTTCTGCTCAAAGAAAACTAGCAGCTTCTATAAATTAGTATTAACCAGATGTCTTTAAATGAAAAAGATAACATTAGATACCTTGGAATCATACTTGATAAGAATCTCAACTGGAAAAAACATATTCAATCAATCTCGAAGAAACTAAAAATAAGAATTGGTATTCTATCAAAAACCGTTATTATGTAAATCTTAAAATTCTGATAAATTTGTACTATTCAATAGTATATCCACTTTTGACATATGGTCTTGTCACCTGGGGTCACACTTATCCTACAAACATAAAGTCCTTATTTGCATTACAAAAACAAGCACTAAGAATTAACTTTCTCACCATTTGACAAACATTCCAGTCCATTATTCAGCCTAACAAAGATACTTAAGTCCTTTGACCTCATTAAATTTCAAACAAGTATATTCCTGTATAAATTTCATAATAATCAACTACCAACAGTGTTTGCTAATTTTTTGTACAAAACCGACATGAAAAATAGTCATAAAACAAGACTCTCCACAAAGAAAACTTACGCACTTCCAAAAGCTAGAACCAATTACGGTTTCTTCAACATAAAATATAGACCTCTTTCATAAATGGCGACCATTTTAGTATTCCTTTGTCTTCATTCAAATTAGCCTAACTAGCCTCGTGTTCGAGCGGAAAATTCAAAAGAATATCTTATCCCAAACGAGGCTAGTGAGGCTAATATGAACGAAGACAAAGGAATATTTAAATGGTTGCCATTTATGCAAGAGGTGTATAGTGGAGCAAAACTATGGAATTCACTTGATACAGAAATAAAAACACTTCCAATAAAATCATTCAAAACAACCTTCAAACAAAATTTCTTGTCAACTTATTAAATAAATCGTTTTATTCTTATGAAAATGACTTTGATTTGCATGAAAATGAAACTGAACGCAAAACTCATTTTTATATGAAAGGCTTCGCACTTAGACTCGTTTTCAAACGGAGGCACCAGAGAACTCGAAAATGGTCTATTAAACACACTGAAGTCGAGAAATTGTACAAAATAACCAAACTTGGCAGAATATGACTTTTATTAATAATAAACTAATGTCATTCAGTGATTGTGTGATACAATTACTGAATGACATTAGGGAGGGGGAAAGGGGGGGGACGGGAGAAGCATAATATGCAAGGCTACTTCTTGTCCCTGACCCACGCTCTACACACGTTTTCACAAGTTATGCCTAACTCGGGTAAAGCATAAAAATTAAACAATATTTCTGAAATATGGGAAATTAGTGGGAAAAACACTTTTCATCAAGAGAGAGCTAAATTCACAAAAATATATACGTTCAGCGTGCGTGGAAATTTCAAAATATTGGGCAAAAACTTTAACAATGTTCTTCCGTACAGTACATGATCCCGATGTCGTTATCTTAGCAAGAAAGGGAATTAAGACCACTTATAAAACGAATCTTTTCTTCTAATGCTTTTGGTTGAAGATTCTACAATTTTCACAGCCTGCGCTTATACACATCGGCAGAAGCAATCTCATTACACGGTAGTTGTTTATTACTGATGGTCAAAATTAAGAATATATTTTCATTCTCCGTGAATTAAACGGGTCTGATCAAGTTATGAATGTAATGTAGAAAACCTGTCTTACCTCAAAATTTAGTTGATCCTTTATCTTAGTTGCACTAAACATTAGCAGAGGGGATTCTTTCCTGGCCAAAATGTAGGCCATATGAATGGCACCAGGACAGCTTTCCTGCATCAGTACAAAAAACAAAATAGGCGAAAATTCAACAAAAGCACTAACATATGAAAAGACAACAAGAGTCACAAAATTGACATCCAGAATAAAACAACGACGACAATCACAAAACTAATAAAGACAAATGCCAATAGGCCCCGAACATTGACATAAAAAGACATGCAGAAAAACATAACACTAACACGATGAAAAGCCGAAGCTACGCAGAAAAGCCAAAGCTACGAAAACACGAAGCCGCACAAATCAAGAATCTCAGAAACATACAACGTTTTCAAAACATCACGTCTTAATAGTCTAAAGCGGCTAGTATTAGTTTCAAACAACAAGGTGGATATGCACAATAAATCATAGGATAAACAGCAAACAGTTTAAAAGAGCCCTCACAATCTTTTTGTCGCTACCTTACACTCCCCACAAAAATTTCCAGTTATAGAGCCCGAATTTAGCACTTATCAGTTACTTAATGTAGGTACTGGACACTTAAATATCTTACCGATACCAAAATTGACTAACATCGTTTGCTTGAGTAAATGCAATACACTAGGACGATGAAGCAAGCACCAGATAGCAACAATAACCAATGGATAAAGACTTTCACCCTTTTCTATACCTGTTTAATTTAATATATAATACCAGGTATAGATCAGGGATAACAACTGTGTCCATTGCATTACGCCTTTCCTTCAAGATTCGAGTTGCTGCATGCTAACATGGAGCTTTTTATTTAACTATCTGTTTCGTATTTTTCGCAGTTGCGCCCTCTCCACTGTCCGCTGACTATGGTTTAAAGTATACTTGCTACCACGTGTATATCATTCAGTTGCACCTGATGACAGGTGTGTTGCTTCTGTCTCGTATTCACATTGCTGAATAACAATACTGTAACAATAACATAGCCACCAAGTATGTTTCACAAACAAAAAGCAATAACAATTTCACAACTTAATATTATTACTTTAAAGTTGAGGTTTTTGGCTTGAAAAAGTGTTATTTTAGAATTTATGCTTCTGGCTTGATGCCATTTATAGGCAAGTCTTTTGGTTGACGCAATAAAAGAGTTGGATAAAACCACACGTGAATACAATATACAAAATGGCGTCCGGACTTTCCCCGAAGAGGCAGAGGTATCAGCAAAAAATTTTGCAAACGTTTGGATTTTTATCATTTATTTTGAACCTTATATCTATTAACATTTACGAAGAATTTTTACTGATTTTATCCATAAAAAGAGTTTTTAGACAAGTATTATAGATGTCTACTAAACGTGTGGCTTGATGCCAATATCCCAATCTAGTGGTTATGTTACATACATCATTCAAACATACAAAATCTAAGTACAAGAAGAGAAGCAATTCATAACTAATCCATAAAATGTTGTTGTAAGGACTACAATTATTCTAAACCCTTTTATTTTCAGTCGTTACAGTAAAAATGTAAAAAGATTAAATTTCAAGCCTCGCAAAAATCTTGTGACTCAGCGATAACATCGGCAGGATCATAGTATCAGTATGCATATAATCCATGGGAAACAAAAGTTATTTTGTGTTATTTTGATAAAGATATTGCACAAAAAATGGTAGAAAAAAACACTAAACCTAACAAAAAAAACTTTATTACTAAACCCGCAAACTGCAAAAACGTCTTTTCTTCCTAGAACCCAAAATTAAGCGGTCACTCAAAGTCACAGGCAAAAACAAAAATTATTTCCCTTTGCAATAATTGATAATTGAAAATTTTAGATTTGGTAGAATTCTTAAACTTGTTGACCGGGAATTAAAAAGAAACCGATTCACAAAGGCTGTACAACAATTGGCAAAAACTTTAGCAGTGCTAAGATTACTGAAATGTAATGCCACTAAATTGCAAAGTTTAAGATAAACCTGCTTTAAGAAATTGTTTTTAAAAGTACAAACGCTGAACACAAGGAGACACTTGGTAAAGACTAACAGTAAATCAAGTGTCAAACCGTTTGCGGTTTCAAGATAAAGAAAGCTTGTACCACACACAGCGGAAAGGGTCAAAACGTCAAGGATTAACCAACACCGGTTACAACAAACATTGTTTGTCAGGGGATTTACTTTGTTCACAATATGTTTTGTAAAAGCTCTCAATTAAAAATGAGCATATATATTCCTAGCCGGTATTTAATTTGCTCTCCGCGCGTGATCAAAGATTATACCTTTCAACAAAAACAATAACTCAGTGGGGTTCCTTGAATAAAAGCTCTTTTATAATTTCTAATACTTTTACACTATATACCTGAGAACATATTCAAAAGGAATGAAATTCCGACTTCGGAATAATTTTAACGCAGTTTTCGATAAATACAACTGAATATTTGAAGCACGCTTGTCTTATTAATATTAACTCAGAATGAGGTGACACTGTTCAGAAGCTAAACGATAAACGTATTCATAAAGAATGGTTTCGTTCCACTTATTCCGTTTATAAATTGAACCGAACAAACACAATATTCATATTTTTTCCTTCCATGCATTAAAAAGAGCTTTACAGTTCAGTTAGAAAAAAGGAAAAGTTCAGATATTCAATTACATTTATTAATATTTTAAAACGATCCCGTCAGGGCAGATCTGGTCAGTCGGTATATGTTGTTTTTTCTTAGGAACTAACGTGGAATATTAATTTTTACTTTGCACTACAGTATGGATATCTTACTTCTTTTCGCAATCTTTAGGGCAATGATCATTCATTTTAGACTTAATTTTGGAGCGTTTTAGAATCATAATTCACTAAAACAAAACTGTCAACTTAAAGCACCTTGATATCTCAAAAAAACGTCTGTCGGTAATAAATATGCTTTTGCTGCGACCCAGGGCTAGAACATCAAAAACTCTGGTAAAAATATACGAGCAAAAATCTCTCCTATTTTCTATAACTCATCCCTAAGGACCCAGTCCGCCCCGATACGGAATCGAACCCAAGCCTCTTCCTAAACAACATCGAAATGAATATACATTCTGTAAATTTCTTCTTTGCAGTTCTCTGTTCTCATTTCATTCCACTAAATAGTAAATTAATTTTGATGGTTGATGAAATGAACAATTTCAGCTTGTCCTCCAAGAAACGAGATAATTTTATATATTGAGCTGTTATAATATTTTTAAAAGAGAAAGTATGATATTAAATGAACAACGTAACTCCGAAATAAAAAGATAAGATTTTATTAAATATAACACTTCTTCATCTCAAAGTATTCTGAATATCAACAGTCCAGGCAATAACAACATTTTTTCTTTTAACGATATCACAACAGCTAATCACAACTTCCTTCCTTTTCAATCCTACTAAATGACGCAAGTAGACGCAAGTAGACCAAACATACGAAATGTGGCCGGTCATTGTCAAAGCTCAGCACGACTTCTCTCAGGTAATGGAAAATTACAAATAAGAAAAGGGGAGTTGATAGTTATCAAAACTACAGCAGAATCCTATCGAAAGAATGAACACAATTTTAGGATTGAGTAACCGAAGGAACGGAGTAACAGTTGAAATACTGATTATGTTTTTTAAAAAGCGAGACCACTGAATAAATAAACGAAACACAGATACGGTCATAAAGTTTTAAAAACAAGCTTCACATAGCTTGAGGCTGGCAACATATTCCACTAAAATTAATTCTAATAAACCACTCACTGAAGACAACTTCTGTTCTCTAATTTAAATGAATACACGAAATAATATTCTCAAACATTCATACTTCTTAAACTATTGTATAAAAAAATAATGTACAAACAATGCACATAAAAAAATATCACATTTCGTTCGCTTTAAAATTCAAATACAATTGACATAGAAGAAGAATAAACATGGCGAAATACAATAATAAGGAGGAGCCTTTTGTTTAGCAAGTTTTATAAAGGAAATTGATATTTTATGAAAGAACGCGCCAAAACAGAAAATGCGATAATAATGAAACTTCTTCTCCTATGTTTGCTTAGTGCAATCCTTATCGTGATACATCGCCATGCAGTTAGTACTATAAAATACATTTCTATTAAAAGCGTTAAGTTTTTGGAAATATTTTGCAATAGTCTTGCAACAGTTATGCCAGTTTGAAACCCTTGATACCTCGGCTATTGCTAAAAGTGTTAAAGATTGATGAATAAACTTTTTCAAAATGATACTAAAGTCATGCATTTGGCATCCCTGGATTTAAAACTATGTTTAGCAGCGACATCCATCAAACTGGATTTTCGATCAAAATCTTTTCACGCTCACCTGAAAGAAGATCATTGCTTCAATGATAAGTTCGACAGCTCTTCGCTTGGATCCAGCCTTTCGTGTATCCACTACAAACGTAAATCCTAATTCTTGACGCTTTTTTCTAGGAAGAAAACGACGTGTTAACAGTAAAAATACGTCCTGACATCTAATCAACTGCCAAACATCAACATAATCATACAAGACATTTGACACCATGAGAAAACGCACCCTCACTTTGTGTCTTTGTCGGAATGATAAACCTTCCGCGGGTCACTTCCGTTGACACCTTTTCTTTTCTGATTTATTAACTTTATTACAGTAATTTGTACTTTTCTAAAGCTTACAGACAAGCAACAGGAAAGATGAACTCAATGAGAAACAATGATAGTAAATTAATATTATAATAGCCTAAGATTGAATAAGGAAAAATCCAACACATGTTCTCTTAAGTAATTCGCTAATTTACTTGCCTGTAAATAATACGTTTTGTTGACAAAACAAAACGAAGGTCGCATATAGCATAAACATGACTAATAACAAAGGAGTTATATGTTCGCGCATAGAATGTTTAAAATAACAACGCCAAGCTGAATCGGTGATGTATTATGAAGAAACGGAACCACTCGAAATACACTTACCATAAATAAATATGTAAGGAATAAAATCAAGATGCGATTCGATTTCATTAAGATCGCATTACCCAGTATTGTACCTTACTTTCCTCTCAATCAAAAATATTCCCGCAAAACGTCATACTGAGCCATTCAAGCAGGTCATGCGATGGGGTTTGGCCCCAAAAGTCAGTGCTATCTACTTTAAAATTTAATGCAACTAAACAAGCAGCATTGTCGACGGTCAAGTTGATACTGACTTTTTTTAAACAGCATGTTAAATGACTGCAAGAGCTTTCAAGACTTCTTAGTTCTTTCTCCATTCTGAATAGAGTTTGTTTATTCTTGTACATTGCCCGCCTTCACAAAGCACAAAGAATAAAAACAAATTATTTTTGGTGCAAAAATATTCGACAGGATCGTATAATTCAGTGTTTAATGTCGGGCTTCACGGCTGACTTTTTCGTGACAAAATTAGTAAGACTACGAGGTACACATGTTGTTATTAACAAAACACAAAAAAAATTGCTACATGATGACTATTTCTCGAACAGCGAAGAAATATTACTGCTTCTTTCGTAAAAAAAAGTTGTCAAAAGCGTTTGATGGCAGCTTATGGCTAGTTACGAAAAAAAAATGGCGTTTAAAACTACAAGCGCAAGATGTTACAGAATTAAATTTTGATACGAAACTTGAAAGAGGATCGTGAAAAATTCCGTTAATTTCAGGGCTTGACAGAGAATTTTTTGAACTTCACAATTTTTATACTGCATATACAATTAGGTACCACGTTTAGCCTCCGCAGATGTCTTAGTTTGGGCTCTGGCAACTGAGCAGTTAATTTTGTGCATGGTTTTCCTGTATTCGACTATTGACGGCAATCCAACGGCCCGAAGAAGGAGCGAGGATATTATGGACAGGACACAAAAATGCACCAATATCTGAACCAACGTGGCTCACTGAGATTGTCGGTCAAGATTTACGGACCTCTCCGACCTATGATAGTATAGTAAACATTGCAACCAGTTCGTAGTTTTGATAAAACAGACAGGACCCACAAAAAAATGTAAAGGATTTTATGAATCAATTATGTGCCTAAATGTTCCACTAACTTTTGAAATAATGAAGAATGGCAAAGGTTTTGCAAACAACGACACCAAGAAACGAGTCTAAAACAAATTCCTACAGCAAGGTGGTTTATATATCGTAAGGTACGTACACAGAAATGTTAGCTATAATGAACTAAAAGAGTAGCAACATATGTTTGTTAATATTTGACCAAAATGACGCTTTTTTTGTTTAAGGGAAGCTTCACATATCGATTTTGCCCACAAGAAATGTTAATTTTACGTTTGGGGTTGGCGTGACGTTTCTTTGTGACAAGTCGTGGGAAGGTTTGATACTTTTGTTAGAAAATCCTGGACTTTTTGGAAACATCTTGGAATGGGGTATGAAATAACTTTTGACTTGTATTCATTGGTCAGTTTGATATGTTTTTCACAAAATTTATGTTGTTTACATATCGTAGTCTGATCATGCAGACAAGAAATCTTATGCAGACCACTTTGTGGGGAGACAAGTGGTCGTCGATATCTTGCCTGAAACTCAGATAAGTAATCAACAGCGAGCCAAGAAATCAATGAAAATCAGCAGCAAGCTCATTTGTTTCTCGGTTGAGCCCGCGGTCACTGCTAACAGCTGACGTAAACTTTTTTTTCCAGAACGTCTTCTATATTTTGTTGCTTTTTCTATTCGGTCATATCATATGTTACATAATTACTGTTTTTTAAGACTCGTAGAAGTTTGAGCGGAATCAAATCGTTATTGAAGCATTTAATGATAAAATTGACTTTGATGGAAACTTCATTGAAGACATTTTAAATAAAATTATGAACGTATTCTCTGTTAATCTTAAAAACCTGTACAATGTTTTAAGATCACAAAAATATCGACAACAATTTTTGACGTTTCTAAGGGGGGTGGGTGGGAGGGATCTCGTGAGAAACGTAAAATTGACGTTTCTTGTGGGCAAAATCGATATGTGAGACTTCTCTAAGACAACTACTTAAATACAAGTCTAAATCCATTATAAAAAATATAAATTTCTGAAGCATAAAATATAGATATAAGGGTTTTAAAAAGTCTATATTTTAATTTTCAGAGGTGATGTAATATATTTAGTAAAACTAAAGAATAATTTTTTTTTTATATTCAATTTTCGTTCTCATGCTGAATATTATTTTTTTGTATTGTTCTTGAATTATAGCTAAAATGCACGCAGAAACACCAGACACGTTACATGTTGTACTCTATTCCATTTGCTACCATTTAAAATGTATTAGGCCATAGGTTTCATCATTTTGCTAAACATTGATACATACGCTGCACGATCCTAAATTTTCAAGAATGTTTGTGCAATAATGAATGATTCTTGTGGAAATTAAGTAAACATTTTTGTACTAAGTACACGTTCACATTTTATTACCTTATCAGGCAACACAATAAAACCAATTAGAAATGCTGTTGTATAATGGTATACAATGAAACGTTAGAACAATAAAATCTTCGTTACCATCATGCATTGCAACAAGCACGAATGTTTTTGGGCTGTGGTCCAAATTATAAGTGTTTATTCCGTATTCAATGTCCAGATACTTCAAACGTCAATCACAATTCATGTAAAAATTCCTTTATAGAAAACTCGATGATTTCCTGACAAGCTTTAACCATTCCTCACCATTGTTTTAAATCATTTCGCTATTTTATATGAGCTAATGTACAATCACTTCGCGACATTCTTTCCATGATTCGGCAAGAATTTCCCAAAATGGATACTCACAAAAACAATAAGTTAATTAAAAAAGTTGTGTCTTATTCTTAATTGTGGCTATGTCAAGATATAAAATGATTGATTCTCGACCGATACAGCACAATAATAAACGTGATGAGAGGAATATCGTGCAGAATTATCTCAACAGTATATAGCAACATCTCATAATCTTCTCAAAGGAAACAGGTTAACATAAGCATAAACACTAACCTCAATCGACAACTTCCGCTATCGACGGTCAACTCAAGCTCGCTCGTGATAATTCAATAAAAGTAAAGAAATGAAAGTTATCTCGAACAAACGAGGTTCAATGAATTAAGTCCAAATAAAAGAGGAAAAACGAGACATGTTCTCTGTGTTCAAAATGAAGTTAAAGGGCGAGTCGTGTGAGACGCATGTGAGCAATGAAAGCACACGACTTTATGGACTCTACAGTATTAAGGCCACTCTCTACCCTATGGGCGTTTTTTTCGCTACTTTTAATGACATTTTTGATATCTCCGTCATGATTTTGAAAATAAAAAAAAAACGATAATAACTTAAAGAAGCCTCGTAAATATTTTCAGATTTTTCGCATGACATTTGTGGGAGGAGATAGGTTTTTTAAATAAATTTTTAAAGAAAAATTTGAATTTGGGTGAAGTTTAGTAAAGTTAAAAAATTAATTTTGGAGTCAATATTTTTATGGTACATCGGTATATGAGCTGATAACCGAGATTAAGTGAACCAATCACGTCGCTAGAAACTCAATATTCGAGGTTGAAAACATTTGTTTTGAATCAAGAAAGCTTTTGGATTACTTCAAGTTATTGATTAATTAGGGTCTAACATAGTTTTCCTTTTTTGTACTTCCAGCAGAGATTGTGTAATGTAAAATGCATTAAATGCAGATGATCGCGTGCAGTACGTATGAATGCTACTGGTGGGTAAATAGGTATGAAACATTGTTAGGAACAATTCCATTTTGAGTATCATGCATCGTAAAACATTGGCCGCATAATGAAGAAAGTTCATAGAGAGTCGGCCTTGATGGCAAGATGAGCTAAAGACGTTGGTTAAAGGACACTTTTAGGTTTATTGAGTTTTACAAATCAAGCGACCCGGACGCGGGAGAAAAACAGTTGCAATGTTCAAGATCCGCAAAGTATTTGCTTCACTACAAAACAAGGAATTACCGAAACTAAATTAATATGTACCAAGATATCTAAAGCAAACAAAGAGATAATTAATCAAAACGCCATCACGCGATTTGAATTATACGTGAACTGTTTGGCTGTACAAGCCGTGACCCGTGGAAACTAATAGTAGTATGGGATACGCCATAATCTTATTACTCCTTTTAAAGATTGACCGGAAACACAGATGCCGGCATCGTTTGAAAAATCTGAAATATTTCCATGACCTGGCAGGTGTATTAGGAAAATTCGACAGTCACGCTACACAAAATAAATAATGATTACAAAAACTATTGTTTGCTTCTAAAACAATTTTAAATAAGCATCTAACTTTCCAGAAACGTTTCTGAGACAAATAGTAAAATTTTCTGCAGCAAAACTTGACAGTTACCTACCATTACCAACAACTGACCGCCCATTGCCGGATTAGCTTGCTATTGGCAATTATTTAAATTATAGATAAAGATAAAGACTACACCAAGAACTGAAGAAGCACCCAAAACTTCCTTGAACGAAAGATTACGAGTTATCACTTGGATATTCATGAAGCAGTGATCAAAAACTTGTGTTCACTGAACTGTTAATCTTATTTACAAACTGTCTCTGCTTGTTAATTTATCCACTAGCTTCGGCTTTGCTTGACGTTTTATAAATACTGTTTTTCTTTGGCCATCTCAGTTTTACAAAAAATAGAACACTGACTGCGGTTACGAATTAGTAAGTTGAAATTATCTTTGAATGTTCGTAACGTGTTTGAAAATATCTTCGATATATATGATTGCTCCGCGTGGAGCATGAAACTCAAAATAGCGATTAAATGACCAAATAAATAACTCTTGCATTATTGCTACAAGCGAGCGAAGCGAGTGAGCAGCATACTATTCTCAACGAATGGGCTTCCTATGACGCATGATAATACCGTGAACAAAGTCGATTTCGTGGGCTAGCTAGCAAGCTGGCTAGCGATGTTGGATTTGTGCGCTTTGGGTCGAGCGCTCACGACCATGTCAGCGGTTTACTAAAAGATGACATGTGCAAAGTTTTAAAAGAATATTGCGCGCGACTGTTGAGTCAAATGAATTCGCTTCGTATCCGTGTCAAAATACGAGACTTGTTTTTAGTACTTCTTTACCACTTCAAAGTGGGATCATTTTTCCTTACAATTACCTCCAGGCGAAGATGAGTTTGCAAAGTTGAAAATGTTGAATGTGACTTTGTTTACTCGAGGAAGTATTCATCAAGGTCGCTTTAGCAACATTTCTAGAGGAAAAGGTGTCCTTTTATAAATCTTTCAGCTTTGTTATGTGCGACTTCGTGTGATATTTCGACGTGGACAACAGAGACCGTGGATCGTGTTTTAATTGAAGGAGATTTCATCTTCTGGAAAGCAGAGGCGATTTCTCTGAACTACATTGACACGGAATAAATCTCCCGACGTAGCAAGTTCACGATAGTTTTTTGTATTCATGTTTATAAACTGAAACATTTGAATTGTTCAAGATTGTTAATAAATTGTATCTACATTATATTCGTTCTAATGCTGATTTCATGTTTTGTGTGTGTTCGTTTTCAAGTATTTTTGTTTATTAATTT
>JAOTRI020163097.1:0-19938 GCA_028564885.2 Zoanthus sanctaehelenae
ACCTCCGTCATATCCAGTCAACTCAGCATAGCGCCTGAAGCAGGATTTGTTCTGGCGGCACAACTCGGGAAGCAACCGCCCTTTGGTCAAATGGTTAGAATCGGCTATTGTCATTGTGACTCAGCCCGGGGCCCTCACTTTTGAAAAGCAAATTTTGTTACCTGGAGGATAAACAGTCTTGTTTTTTCTTTCACACTCCACAAATGCAATCAGCTGTTTCCCATAAGTAAAAACAACAGATCACACAATTAGCAGTTTGTAGTTAAAAATTTTTGCTGGACTCTAGTATAATTATATGAGAAATTCTCTAAGTTGACTCAAACAACAACAACAAAACAGTTCTAGTAACTACACTCAAATTCTACTGAGGAGTCTGGGTGTTCTGATTATTATATTTTTATTATAAATAATAACTATATTATTATTATATTATAATTATTATTATTATAATTGACAATTTTACAGACCTTAACAAAGTAATCCTTTTCGAATTCCATACTTAGAGCTTTCTTCCAAGACACTCCAAGAAATGCAGGCCCTTTTCTCGAGGTACGTTTTTCAAGAGCTTCTAATCGCTTCCTTTCCATTCTTTCCTTCTGCTCCGGAGACAACGAACTACATGTGCTTCTCGTATCGTCATCTTCACTCTTTTGACACTTGGATTTTGGCGAGGCTGAGATGTTTTCATCGTCTTCTAAAGTTCTCTTCTTATTCTCGGATGTTGGAGACGTAAAGAAGCTCGAGATTTTCGTTTGCCCTAACATTTTCTTTAACAATTTCTGGTATGTCAAAACACTGCCTTACATGTGACTGAAAATTCTGAAGCATTGTTTTATTTTTGGCGCGTATTTTTCACCGTGCCTCGTTCTTATGCAAGCCTGGTAGCTCAGCCAAGAAAAGCTTTACATTATTATACAAAAAAGAATAGAAAAATAGAATCTGAATATATAAGAAACAGTGACGGTTTTCTTTCGTTCTTTTGTAATCTGATCGCGCGTTGATGGTCAATCTTCCGAACAAGAAAGCCTTGTCAATATTTGTAAACGAGAACTTTTGATGTCAGCTTGTAAAGGACTGGTGACTAAGTCTTTTGGAAGCCATCTTGTAGAAAGGAAAAGTACAATATCAATTACTGACTTACCTGAATTACAAAACACATCATACGTTTAAGAAAAATGCTTCAAGCAAGAAGCTGCATCAATTATTCTACTTTGCGAACGAGGAAAATTTCTCAAATGCATCGCATTTGTGAGGTAGTTTTAAAGTAGCATATTAATTTTGATTTTTGTATTATTATTTAATCTAAATTGAGTTATTTAATGTATATCTTGTGTTGCATATAGTATATTTTTGTGCATTTCGCTATAGAGTCTTCAAGTTCTTCGAGTTGTTTTTATCAAGTGGGCCACAAAGTTCAGCTTTTTCAGTGTGTTGCCTAACTATTCTTTTGGTGGGCCACCTGGCTTAATACACTTTTTAATACTATTATATTTTCTTTTTTTTTATTGCAGAGTTTAGCCTCAAATGTTTACAGATCAATACAACCAACAGTTTATTGCAGACATTTTGCATCTTCTCAACAACAGACTGCCAAGTAAGCAACGAAGAGCTGTTTTAATTTTGTACATAATTAACAAAATAATGGAACTTACTGCTGTCCTCAAAATTAGCAGTGCCGGATTGTCTGGTCCTCCAAGATGACTAAAACTTTTACAAGGCAACCAATTTTTGCTTCAGTTAAGCAGCTTGTTACCCAAGGATTTAACAACAGACAACCCAGCCATTTATGGCACGAGAATTATGTGACAGTTTTTCAATTTGTCAATGTCCAATTATGTGAAGTTACTCTTATAATTATTTTGCTCCAGCTACAGCAAGTGTTTTCCCATGTTTTCCCATGTTTTAGATATCTTTAAATTGTACCAAACAGTATCAGATATTAAAGTTTAAAAGGTTACCCAATGAAAGAGTCTATTTTAAATATGACGCAATTTAATGCCAAACTTCTGTGAAAACACTAGCAACAAAAACATTTTCTGTGGAACCAAAATTATGTGTTTGGTTGTTTGACATTTATAATACAGACAAACTAAATTCTTTTAAGACTGAACAAGTACTGATGCTATATGCAGGTGTATCAGATATTGATTTTGTCGACATTCAGTTATTCGTGTACAACGTCAATCTTAAGTACTCATTTGCAATAATTGTTTATTTCATGTGAGAAGAAACAATGTTGATGTTACATGTATGTACCTAAAGTGATCTGAGGGTTTGTCAAGATTGTTCAAACAATTTTATGTCATGTTTTAGCCAAAGTTAGTGATTCAGATTTACATGAGCGCCTTATTTCTGCCAAAATTGTTATTTTAAGGCTAAAGTGACTGCAACCCAGAAGGTTGACATTCAATGCCTGATATATAACAGAGCTGTTGGAAGTGGGAGGGGGGCTGGTTGTGGAGAGGGGGGACAATCTTCCCAGTTTGAGACAATGTTTTCAAAATTAATACTGTCAACACTTTTTAGTATTTTCTTTGTTTGAGCATTTGGTTTTGCTAAAATTGCAAACCAGGCTGGTCTTAAGTTGATCCAAGTTTTTCCAAATGCTTTGGACATCAATAACATCATTTAATTTCCAAGTGTCAGAGCTCAAAGTTTATTTTTGGCTTTGGGAGCGCGTATGCTAGCAATTGTAAATTTCTAGGTGCATTGCTAAAATTTGAGGTGCATTTGGAGTCTAATTATATATATATGATTAAACTTATCATTTCAAGCTTCTGTTTTGCATTTAACCAGTCGGAGTCATTTTAGGATGATCATTTGAGAAAGCAGAGTTGAGTGGTGATAAGCTCAGTCACACTTATCTCTGGGGTTTTAAGGCATGCAAGTGTGATCACACATGAATTTTTAGGTCTCATGTGCGACCAGCTGGTTGCTAAGTTTGAGCTCTGAGTGTGCTTCTCTGCTGTTATTCTCTAGTGAGTTTTTTACATTCACTTTTAGGGTGTCCAAAAATAAATTATTCTGGAAGATAAGTGGAGGAATAGTTGTACTGTGTGGTGGAGGTGCTGCAGCTGGGGCATATATGTATAGCACTAATCCAGATTTTAGGAAGTTTGTCAACAAAAGTTTACCAATCATAGAAACATTTAACTTGGCACTTGGGCCTATCGGCAACAATAACAATGATAATCAGAAGAGTGATGAAGTTACAAGTATGATGAAGATTCCAGTTATTTCAGGAACGTTTCCTAATGAAGTGGTAACCCATGGTGCTGACTACATACACCCAACTGAGATTGTTCCTAAGGTAGTTTTGACTTTTTCTGAGTTATTTTATGATAGTTTACTCACCTAGGTTTGAGTAAGGTTCAGGAATATAAATTAATTAACAATTATTCCAAGAGCGTGCATTGAATATTAGATGGTAATTAGCCAACGAGGGGCATAGTGTTGAGTTGGCTATATTCATCTCATATCCAACAAGCGTGAATCAAATATTAATTGTTTTATTAAATTTCATGAACTTTCCAAACCCTTCGATACTCAAAAATGATAACAAATTTTTAATACATTGTAACCGAGACTTTTTGTTAATTTCCATATATAGTCATTCGGAATATGAGCTGATAACCGAGGTTGAGTGAACCAATCAGAACGTTAGAAACATATTCGAGGTTGAAAATTTTATATTTAACAATTATTCCAAGAGTGTGCATTGGATATGAGATGGTAATTAGCCAATGAGGTGCTTAGTGCCGAGTTGGCTATAATCATCTCATATCCAACACGAGCGAATGGAATAATTGTTTTATTAAATTTCATGAGTTTTCCGAACTCTTCGATACTTGAAAATAGCAAAAGAAGTTTAATAAATTGAGAAACAAGATTTTTTTGTTAGTTTTCATATACAGTGTATAATCATTCAGTATGTGAGCTGATAACTGAGATTGAGTGAACCAATCAGAACACTAGAAACGCAATATTCAAGGTTGAAAATTTAATAATATATGATATTTTAAGCTCAATTATTTGTAAATAAGTAAATATTGAATTATACAGCTGTAAGTTAAAGATGGTTTAATGCAGTTTATGCCTATTTATTATGTGCTAACTTGCTTAAATTTGTACATTAGAAATTGTGTTTTTCGTGTTAATATAAAATGGTGAAATGTGATGTTTATAAAATCTACCTCCAGGAAAACCAGGCAGACATTTTGTCTGAGTCAAAGCATGGAAAGAAAGCAAAACCTGTTGCATCTGTTTCCTCTGTCGACCAAGCATCTATTTCGTCAGTTGATCTGGCCATTGCCGAGAGTGTTGAAGATGAAGTAGGGGAGGTCGTTAAGGATGCTGTTGTAAAACCAACCTCCACCCCAGGGGGAGGGGATTCAGGTGAACAGAATATAGCTGCAGTTTCAGTTCTTGATCAAGTTGGTGTTTCATCTGTGGATATTGATATTGCACAAATTGCTGAAAAGGATGTTGCAGAAGCCTCAGGTAAGTAAGTTAAGTGAAAGGTACTTGTTTGTCTGGGCTATCTGTGGTAATCCCAGTTGTGAAGTATTGTTGTTTCCCATGATTTTTGTTGTATGAACAATGTGTATCCCAGGGTGCCTTAGGACACCAGCTCAGCTTACAAGGCTGTATTGTGTTGTGAGGAGAAGAGGAACTTGAAATAAAGAGAGTGCAATGAACGCTTCTAGAGCATCAAGTTCGTTAAAAATTGTTTATGCTTCTGGCAAAGATATAATCTTAAAATCAGTAAAGAAAAACTATAAGCTCACTGTGGTTTTAAACATGCTTTAAATGCATCCAACGGCTTTGAAGCTGGCTGTATAAAAAGTAGTATTTCATGTTCCATAATAATAGTAGACTGCAAAACATTCTCTTCCTTCACCGGGTTAATGAGATCATATGGGAAACTGGTTAGAGGAAATGGACATGCGAACGTAAGCGATAAGGAATTGGGGTGAGTTGCTGAAGGGAGAGACTTGTCGCCTTTCCATACATCAAATCCATTTCCTGAGGAACAGAAAATTGCTGAATGGATTTGAGGTATGGAAAGATGACAGTTTCTCCCTTTAGCTACTCGCCCCCATTCCTTTCCCTCCCGTCCACACATCCATTTTCTCTTCAAAGTTTCCTGTATGATGAATGCACCTGGATTCTCATTCTCCCGGCAAAGGAAAAGACTGTTTTAATAACAGATAATAAAAGTTTAGTATATCATTTGACACAAATTTATCCTGTTTCAATATCAGTGGATAGTGGCAGAATTTCTATGAAGCTCCAACTGTGAAAATTAAATCATTAGTCGATTTACTCATCCTTGAAATTTGAAGTAGAGTAGAACTAAGGCTTAAGAATAATTTTACCAGTCAGCTTGAGACAACTGATTTTAACCCTTTCACTCCCAAACTGATATCAACACTCAACTTCTCCTTACATAACAAATACAAAATAAGCATTTGGTAATGGGAAAATGAAAAATGATCAAACTTAGTAAACTACTGAAGATTAAAAGTGAAATTCTCTCAAACTTGATCAATGAAAAGTAAGGGCACAAGTTGGGAGAAGTTAATAATTCAACCTGGACTGAAAGGGTTAAAGAAATTTTCTTTCAAGACAAGAAAAAGACGTAGTAGTGTTGTAAATATATTTTCGTGTTTTAGGTCACTCCTCAAGTAGTTCCACTTCAGATAAGAAGGAAGATTCTATCGATATTAGCCTTACAGAAAAAGAAGCTACTAACATAGCAGAACAGGCGACAGTAGAAGTAATGATAGATGCAGCATTAGCAAACTTGAAAGAGCTTGGCCATACAGCAATACAAATGCAATCACAAGCAGCTGACGTTGTCCGTAGGCACGTGAAACACCTCAAGGATGCTTTAGAGCATACAGGCCGAGAGGACTCAACAGATGTCAAAACAAATTTGGAGCAAAATGTCATTGCGACAAAGACAGAAGCTGAAGAAAATATTGCAAGTGCCCAGGATGTCATTTTACGAGTGAATGAGGAGGTGTGTGGATTTCAAGTTTGTTTAAGCATAGCGGTGTGTATTCATCTTTTTTCTGTGGTATTAAGAATAGAAATTGTTCACCCAATAGCAACTGTTCAAGCTTGTCCAAAAAAACAATAGGCAAACTGTGCATTTCATTGCTGCCGTACAGGCTACTGTAACTGCTTGTATTGCTCAATTGGTTACCGTTCACTTCGCCAACACGTCATTCGCCACCACCTTTGGTCTTTTCGTGGCAAAATCACCGGCTACGTAACGGTCACTTCGCCACCACATTTTTTCGCTACCAACCATTTCGCCACAACCTTTGGTTAATTTGTGGTAAAATCATCGGCTGCATACTGGTCACTTCGCCACCATCCAAATAAATGCACAGAATTATATTAGCGGCTGTGTCAGGGTATTCTAAAGTTGCTGTAATAAAAGTAAGTCAGTTGAGACTAAGGCGGTCGAACAACTGTTGATAAAGAGCCCAGGTCTCCCACATGAAAATTCCCTTCTCTAACCACTGTTCCTCGCTGCCTCCTAAGTTGAATGCTTGCTGGAGCAAAACAAAAAAAGAAATCCATTCATTCCCTTCTTTTGAGTATCTCTCGGATACTCAAAATTGTTTGCTTAGATACATTCATTTTGTTAAGTAGACATTAGCTATTGACTAGCCGCAGTAGAGGAGGAAGATTAATGACGTAATAACTTGGCGTTTCAGGTGGAGAAAGTTCGGCAGTTGATCAAAGAAGCAGAAGCAGTCGGAGCAAAAGAAGCTGCTGCAGCGGCAGCAGAGTCTGCAGCAAGAATTTCGTACGAGCTTCAAACAGCAGCTGCCAAAGTACAGAAGGCAAGTGCAGAAACTGTAGTTCTTGGGGAGCACCAGAAGGAACTTCAACAAAGCAGAGAGATGTTTAAGAAGGAGCTAGAGGAAGTTATGGCGGAAGTGATCAAGGAAAGCTCGGAGCAAATTGAAGAAAAAGGGCTAAGGTAGCCTTTTATTTTCTTTGTTGTTCTTTTTGTTGTTCTCTTTTCCAATCCTCATTTGTCGACTAAGTGGCCGTTGGGGGAGGAGCGCATATTCTCATTATCTTTATCACTGTCACCACCAGAATCACTGTCTTAACGACTACAAGCATATTATAATCATCCTTACCACAACCATTATCATTACTACCACTACAATCACCTACATTCATTAGCACCACTGCCACTATAGTCAATATCACTGGTACGCGATATATATTACTGCAGCCGTTACCGCAAGCACCACGGTCACTGTCATCGTCATCATCATCATCATCATCATCATCATCGTCATCATCATTATCATTATCACCATCATCATCATCATCATCACCATCATCATCGTTATCATCATCATCACCATCATCGTCATCATTATCATCACCATCATCATCGTTATAATCGTCATCATCATCATCATCATCATCACCACCACCACCACCAACACTTGAATGGAGACGTGAGCAACAACGACTCCTGTCCAAAAATCACTTTTTTGTTTACACTTTCATTCTCTGTGCCAGTCCTCAGGATTTTGTTTTTTTTCTGAATTGTAAAACGATTTTAAAGTTTTTCTCCATGAAGCTAAACAGATGGAGTGGCAAATTTTATATTCCTTGTCATATTTGAAGTATTTAGAATCAGTAAATGTTAACTTGCCCCTGAACATCAAGTTGTCTGGTGGTTGTGGGCACATGACCTCTAACTGCCAAGAGCTTAATATTTTATTGAACACCAGTGATGATTATTTGTTATCTTTCAGATTAGTTTCTGTTTCTTAATACGTCATTCTTGTGTTCCATGCCGTAGCTCGAACGTTGTACTGTTGGCATATGCTCGCAAGAGGGTGGAACAGCTGAAGCAGCAGTTAGCTGAGCAGAATGTTCAAGAGCAGAAGAGACTGGAACGAGCTTTAGAGCTTCAGCGTGAGCAAGACAATACTCTTGCCCAGATAGTGTTACAACAGGAAGTAGACAAACTCAAGGCAGACTTTGCTTCGACTTTGAGTAAGAAGGTGAGGTCAATCTCCTCATGTACTTGAGTCAGCGAGTAAGGTCTACTACTAAATAAAGGTCTACTAAATAAAAGGTGTACTAGAGGTCTACTGAATAAAGGTCTACTAAATAAAAGGTGTATTAGAGGTCTACTAAACAAAGGTCTACTAAAAAAGGTCTACTAAAAAAAGGTCTACTAAAAAAGGTCTACTAGAGGTCTACTAGAGGTCTACTAAAAAAGGTCTACTAGAGGTCTACTAAATAAAGGTCTACTAAAAAAAGGTCTACTAAAAAAAGGTCTACTAAAAAAGGTCTACTAGAGGTCTACTAAAAAAGGTCTACTAGAGGTCTACTAAATAAAGGCCTACTAAAAAAAGGTCTACTTTATAAAAAAGGTATACTAAATACAAAAACTTACTAACTTTGAATAAGAAGGTGAGGTCTCTTTCCTCATGTACCTGACACAGGGAGTGTTAACCATTTACTCGAAAATTCCGGAAATCCCAAGTTGAAAATAAATGGAACAGCACTAATCGGAAATTTTTAAAATGAAATTTCCAATACGAAATGAAAATTTTGAAAGCTTATCCTATATTATATACTAAGTTTGTTCTAAATAAATTATATGACTTTGTTTGGCTACAGGAGATGGAGCTTCTGTCCAAGCACGAGTCCGCTTATCCTATATCATATATTAAGCTAATTCTTAATAAATTATGTGACTTTGTTTGGCTACAGGAGACGGAGCTTCTGTCCAAGCACGAGTCCGAGTTACGTCAGCAGTTGCGTCGTCAAGCTGCAGCCTACAGTGACCACTTGACCGAGGTTTTAAAAGTGCAAGCAGGGGAGCTGGACAGGAAGTAAGTAACTAACGATATCACGTGCTGGAAGCTGGAATTCTGATGATTATTTAACTTTTTGTTCAAATGCTGCCTCTTACCGCCGAGTTTCAGAATTCAACCAATCAATACTTCGGCACGAGCGCATGAAAGATTACTTTAGTAGTTGTCATTTGGTCATGTTTGATGAATTCAATGTCAACAGTGAACATGTTATGGACCATGAAACGTAAATTCAAATCCAAAGAAACACATCTACGATGTAAGGTTATTGATTGGTTTAACTTTGAAAATCGCCCCAGTTCCCTGCGCAATTTAAGAATGACCTATATGTTAGCGAGGCAACTAAAAAAAAACTCCTTTTAAAAGTAAAAGAAAGACTTATAATTTCTCGAAAATACTTTTTGCCAACGAGCCAGCTGAGGGAAGATGACAGGCTGGCGAAACGGCTGCATTATAGAGCCGAAGGAGGATATACAAATCCCGAGTGCCCTGAACTTACATCAGCAAGCCCATACAATTGTTTTAATATTATAGGATGCATGATTGTTAATAACAATAATTATCATAGGACGCACGATATTCTCTTTTATTTACTTATATGTTTAATTATTCAAATCAATATTTAAACAGGATATCCAGTTTAGCAAAGCTACTTCACTTTAGGAACGTTGCCAACTCTTCAAGGTTGTCGATGTTAGTGTGTTCCTTCAAAGTAAAGTAACTTGAGTTCTTCCCAAACATATACACTGCGGTTTGCGCTGCGAAAGAAACAATCGTGGTCGTCCTTCGTTGTAATTTTTCTCTAGACTTGGTCAAGGACATTTTGACACTTATTATATTCTTTTTGCTTGAAGGTCATTCTCCATGATCCTTTACTCGAAAGAAAAGTAAAGACACATAAAAATCCCCTGCATTTGTTCGTGCTCAGTAAATCTCAGTACCAGACTCTCACGGAAAACTCAGCGTGCTTGGATCATTCATCATGACGGCAAAATTTTTTGTAATATTGTTAATCGCGCTTTGTAGCCAACTTACCATGAACAGCAGACAAGCCAAGTTATACTACCTTCTGCTTGATTTGATCACATTTTCACTAACATTTGTTATACGAATGAATGAGTTTCTTTCGTCGGTAAACAATCTTCAAACGTCCTTCTTCCCTACTTTTATAATCTTGAAAAAAGATTTGTGGTAGATCTGTAACGTAACGCGACTTGTCATGTCCTTGGATTCAACACAATTGAAAGGGGAATTAAACAAAGGGGCCATGTTGGTGTTCTAAACAAAATAAAGAATCAAAATTGTTTTGTTGAGAGTAGACCAACATGGCCGCCGTGACGTTAAATAAAAACCAGCAATGGAAGTCCCTAATATAGAATTTTGTTGTTAGTTGTGAAAACAGACCTGGGCTACTACATCGGATAATCCATTAACAAATCCCTCCGTGTCATTGGACAAGCGTGATAAAACGCACTTATTCGCAATATACTCGGGAACTAGAATAATACGAATGAGCAACCCCACCACCACCAAAGCTCCACTTATTCCGAGGGAGGGGGGAGAGGGGTCATGTTTTACTTTGACCGATTTATAAACCTTCACCTTCTGTTTACTTCTAGATTCAGAAAAGAGCTTGAGCAATCCGTTAACAGAGAGAAGGAAGCATTTGATCTTAAGTTGCAATCGATGCTTGCACGTCTTCAGGGCGTGGAGGCGGCAGTCGAAAGCCGCGCCGATGTTGAGAGGCGTAACAAAGAAGCGCAAGAACTCTGGCTTGCATGTCAATCACTCAGCGCAGCTGTAGCCAGCCGACAACAAGGACCCCAATCCGTAGCATCGGAGCTAAACGCCATTCGCGAGTCGGCCCGAGGAGATGCTGTGATTAGTCATGTACTTGGGTCAATTCCCGAGGAGGCTTCCACCAGGGGCGTGGTCAGTGAGTCGCACCTCCAACGAAATTTCCCCAAAATCCGGAGAGCTTGTCGAAGGCTAGCTATGGTGGAAGGCCATGATAGCGGGATTTGGACTTATTTGCTTTCATACATACAGTCTTTTCTTATTTTCGATTCGTTTGACCCGGTCAAAGAAGGTGAATCAGTTGATGTAGATAATATCGACACTTTTGGACTGTTGTCTCGGGCCGACTATTACCTGTATCATGGGGACCTGGAACTAGCGACCAGGTTTATGAACCAGCTGACCGGTGAGCCGCGGCGCATAGCAAAGAGCTGGGTCAGGGAAGCACGTTTGTTGTTGGAAACGAAACAAGCTGCTGACTTTTTAGCTGCTTATGCAGCTTCTGAGGCCCTGGGTGGAGTATAATATTACTCCCCTCCCTCCCCTCCCTATCTTGCCTCATATCTGTTTCTGTTTCTTTCGTATTCCCAACTCACAAACTTCTTTGCTTGAAGGTCAAATAAAAGGTTATAGCTTGCTAGGTTGTAAAGCAGTCTTATTAAATGTTTTTTTATTTTTGCTTTTGTACAGTAGGTTTCATTCACACCCCCTTTAGTATCCCGTGGGTATTAAAACGCTTCTGACCTAAATGTTTCGCTCCAGAATTGAAGTGTTAGAGTAAAAACAACGTTCAGAACTAAGTAAAAAACGTTTATTGTCGAAGTGAATTCTTACAATAACCTTTTAATGTGTATACGTGGATAATAGATATTAAAAATTTAATATTATTGTTTGGAAAGTTTACGATTTTTTAAGATACAATTAAAGAACAGGGATACATACTAAACTTAAGCGCTACTAAAACGACCGTTTCATCAAAATAACAAATTTTCTATCAAAAAATTGCTGCTAAAAACCCATGAAAATATACGACGATCTTGCTAATTAAGGAGTAATGGTGAGAGAATCCCGTTGGTATTTCTTTCTCCCCCTAATAATGTACAAACAAATGTATCTTTAGTCATTTGTCCCGTTCATGGTTTAGCACATGACGCTTTGCAGATCAGTAGTTTTGAATATTGTAATCTTGTCGGTCACACTCGGCCGACTGGTTCCAAAACCCTGCTTGCATCCATTTTTTGGCTTCAAAGATTTCGGCCAATTAATCTTTTAATTTTAGTTCCCAGTCATCGTCACCATAGTAGTCTGGACCTGTAGAATCTGGCTTCTTTGTTTCATCTGATGTTTGCAGTTCAAACTTTGTTTGTTTTTTCTTGTTTCGGATGAACATAATGATAGCGATAACAACCAGAAGGATTAAAATAGCCAGACCAATTCCTATTCCAATATAAACCATTGAAGACGTACTTTTATTTGTCCTGCTTCCCAGTGCTGACAAAATTAGAAAGAGCTGTCGTTATCTCTTGGAAAGGGAAGGGGGATGGGGGGACTTTGGGGTGAAAAGGGTACGGAAGCTCGTCGGGAAATGTGAAAAAATATCCTAAAAATACCAAAGTGTAAAACTAACGCCTAGCAAGAAATGATCTAATAAAATAACTTCGAATTTTCTCTAAAAACCCCTAAAAAATATCTAATTGCTAATTTCAACGCCTAAAATGTACGACGAGCATTTGATAGAAAATACTAATCGAGCTCTGCTGAAAACATATAAGAAAAATGAAAAAAGAGAACAAGTGTAGAGTTTTACCTTGACCGTCGGAGCTCTTGGAAGTCGCCTTTGGTGTTTCTGTAGAAAGTTTTCGCCTGTCGTCCTGACAGCGCAGCCCTTCAAATCCTGGTGCGCATTTGCAGCGGTAGTTTCCATGAGTGTTGACACAAGTCCCTTGAGCACCACACGGGTTGCTATTGCATTCATCAATATCTTCACAGTTTTTACCTTTAAAACCCGTTTTACACCTGCACAGATAGCTGCCACGGGTGTTAAAACAATCGCCGTCGTTTTGACAGGGATTTCCCTGACACTCATCTAAATCATTTTCGCATTTATTTCCGTGGTAGCCTTTTTTACAAGTGCAATTATAACCTCCTTTAGTGTTGATGCATTTTCCACCGTTGTAACACGGATCTCGTTGACACTCGTTTATGTCAATCGCGCAGATTGATCCCGTGTATCCTTCACGACATGTACAGCGATAACCACCCGGAACATTAACACAACTGCTGTTGTGTTGACATGGATTTCGTAGACACTCGTCAACGTCTTTTTTGCAGTTAGGGCCAGTAAAACCCAGAGTACATTCACACCGGTAGCTACCAAATGTGTTGGCGCATGTTCCATTATTCGAACAGGGAGAGTTGGAGCACTCATCTAAATCTGTCAATCATTGACATTTATGAATAAAGGAATGTCAATTTATCACCACTGGCCACAAAAGTTACAATTAATTTTTATCACACTTAAAAAGAATCTGTGCCTATGACACTAAAGTTTTTTAAATCTTAAAATAAAAGATTGATGTGTATGTTGTCAAAAATCTGAACATGAGCTGGTATAAACATTTGGTTACATCAAAATTTGATCTTAAAAGTCGAAAAGTCGATGCGACATTCCCGCACGGCCATTTTGGAGGTTGTGATGTCATTAGATGTGTTCCACAGGCGGCCAAATCATGTTCAGATTCGGTCAAGATCAAAAATCTAGTACGCATGACGTAATGTTTTCGAACACTACGGTCGTATACATCTACTAACGTCACAAACTCCAAAATGGCCGTGCGGGAATGTCGCATCAACTTTTCAACTCTCAAGTTAAAATTTTGATGTAAACGAACGTTTATATCGACTCGAGTTCAGATTTTTGACAACATACACGTAAAACATTTTAAGGTTGAAAATTTTTTAGTGTAATGGGCACTTTAAATCACGACGGAAAATAGTGTCTAGGCATGTTAGCTAGATGTATCCATATATTTACGAGGGTATAAAAAAATATACAATAACATTGTTTACTGCCGCAGTAAGCGCGGCAATTCTGGCAGGCAGTGACCAAACATGGAATTAGGCAAGTTTTTTTTGGAGACCTTAGACTCACTTAGATGTATCTATTTTGTACATTGTCTGAATAGTCATAACAAAGATATATTCAAAATGAATAAAGACTAAATCTCACAAGGGTGGGGTGGGGGAAGTGAAAGGCGTGCCAGATATATTCGGTATCATATAAAGCGGAAATTTTGACTTGAATTAATCTTGCCATCTCAAAAACAATTTTGAAATTCCAAATGTAGCTTGAGGTCGTTTTTTAATACTTTTAAATTGCATTAAGTTCTTTTTGAAAAATATATTTGTTTTGATATTTTTTTAATGCATGTCAACCTATTCAGATTAACGAGCGCATCTTATTGCAATTAACAATTCTAAACGCGGAAAATGATTTAATTCACATGAAACAAACTTGTGACAAAAAAATCTGAGTACCAGATGTGATTCGAACCCATGACCCCTTGAAGGCCGGGCGGGCGCTCTATCCACTGAGCTACAAGACCTGGTGGAGAGTAAGGTCATGAAAATGAGTGAATATGTGACATGCGCCCTGCATACTGCTATAGTAGGACCAGCACTTTCGAAGTCATAAGCTAGTGCATGTCGGTAATAAATGTGAGTGGTGAATTTTTCAACACGACGCCAGATTTCCTTTGAAAACTCGCGTATTTGGCGCTCAAGCTGGCACCTTTTAAATCTAAATCTTTCTTCTTGATTCCTGTTTCGATTCTTGTGCAAATAATATAACAGCTCAACTTATAGTTATTCTAACAACGAACTAACGATCCATACCTTTTACAACGACATGAACTGTCTTGCTCAAATGATCTCCTGAAGCGGCGACCTGACACGAGTAAACTCCTGTATCGTTTAATTGTAAGTTTCGGACTGTTAACGTGACCGAAATATTAGTGGCGTTGTTGAAAGTTCGGTTTAAGTTCACTCTAAAGTTTGTGGACAGCTCCATATCTTTTCCATCTTTTTTCCACGTAATGGCCCGTACGGGAACAACAATATTATGTAGCACGCAGCCTAGTTGTAAGGTTCCGAAAACATTAACAGTCTGATTTTCATTGGATGGGTAGATACTGAGAAGATCTTTGACACTGCCATCTGCAGATTTAATAGGGTATAGTTTGGAATAAATTTGGTAGAATATTTTTTTAGAAAGACAGAAGGACAGGAACAAGGGCAAGAGCATGGGCAACGGCAATGGCAAAAGCAAGGTCAAGGATAAGGACAAGAACAAATACATTTTCAAGGACAAGGACAAATGCATGGGCAAGGACAGGGACAAATGCATGGGGAAGAACAAGGAAAAATGCATGGGCAAGGACAAGGACAAATACATGGGGAAGAACAAGGACAAATGCATGGGCAAGGACAATTACAATTGCATGGGCAAGGAAAAAACAAATGCATGGGGAAGAACAAGGACAAATGAATGGGCAAGGACAATTACAATTGCATGGGCAAGGATAAGGACAAAAAAGGGCAAGAACAAAGACAAACGCATGGGCAAGGACAAGGACAAGGACAAATGCATGGGCAAGGACAAGGACAAATACATGGGGAAGAACAAGGACAAATGCATAGGCAAGGACAATTACAATTGCATTGGCAAGGACAAGGACAGATACATGGGGAAGAACAAGAACAATTGCATGGGCAAGGACAATTACAATTGCATGGGCAAGGAAAAGACAAATGCATGGGGAAGAACAAGGACAAATGAATGGGCAAGAACAAGGACAAATGCATGGGCAAGGAAAAGGACAAATGCATCGGCAAGGACAAGCACAAATGCATGGGCAAGGACAAGGACAAATGCATGGGCAAGGACAAGGACAAGGGCAAAGAAGAAGAAGAAGAAGAAGAAGAAGAAGAAGAAGAAGAAGAAGAAGAAGAAGAAGAAGAAGAAGCTGTTGAATATTTTCGAATCTTTTTTAAAAGAAATAAAACTTCTCTGTAGGTCTTGGTCGAAATCATTTAATTGTATTTGTGCCATTCCAGCCTAAATAAAACATTGTAAAACTCTATCTTTTTAAAAACGTTTTCGGAGATGCTCTCCTTTCTCAGTTCTATAAAAAAATAAAATACATGAGATGTATATAAGTGTACATACGAGCTCATCTGGGAATTACTATATGTTAAAAATGTCAGCTATGAAAACATAACAAAAGACGTAAACAAAGAGTTCAGAAAATAAAAAATGCTAAGTAAAAATGATACAAAACAAAAGGGAAATGGCGTAAATAAAAACTTTAAAAATTCTAACATATAGGTTATACATTCAAGAATGTCAAAAATGTTTTAAAAATATCAGCAAACATCTACAATACTTTTTACTCCAAAGCAGATAACAATCGTTGTCGAGTTCTTAGAATTTGGTTATTGCACCATTCATCTTTGGAATTTAGCTCTGGTTTTAGATGATAAATATATTCTGATTCACTAATCTGCCTTTTCATAGGATCTTTTAAACATTTAGTAATTATTTTTAATTCATATTTAACTTTCCTGCTATTATGGCATTCGATGGACGGTTTGTATAAAGCGCTGCGTTCATATTTTGATTTAACTTCTGATTCGTGCAACTAAATGGTTTCTACCAAGGCCTACAGAGAAGTTTTATTTCTTTTAAAAAAGATTAGAGAATATTCAACAATGTATATTTGCATCATTTCAATGCTAGAAACATGAATTATTTTTCTTAATATCTACATTGGTATTCTTCTATAAGACTATATTTATATATTTCTCAAAAGCTTTCTTTCGTTTGATCATGAGACTGACAGGTGACCTAAAACTTATATAATTAAACCACTGTCTTTTTAGCGTGTTTTTTGGTTTTCTTGCAATTTCATCTAAAATGTATGACCTTCACTAAATCTTCTTTCCTTCTACTCATTATATAATAACAAATTGCTCTGCAAAAGTTTATGTTTTAAGATAAGTCTAGCTTTCAAACGAAACAGTTTCTACTCAGCTTAAAAAATAGCGAAAGCTAATGTAATATGTATATATACTTTTATACGATTTACTGACAGAACTTGATTCCGTGCAAGAATTGGTCCTTTCGCAGCGTTAGCAGCTATTGTATTAAAGTGTGACGAACTTGTTTTTCAATTTGTCATTTAAAAAAAATTAACTATGTTTTACTGGAATGCTCAGTTGTTTGTTAAACGCATTTCAGCTGAGCGTCTTAAAGAGTTTTTATGCACTTTATAAACTGAGTGTATATATAAATAGTAGATAAGGTGTTTATACAAATATTTTTTATATAGATCTATATTTATTGAGATAATTTTCGGCGCAATGACCCTTGTAGGATTTTAAAAGGAAGATGAAATATTTGCTAATTAGTTTGGGTCAAAAGATCTGCTAATCCTTTTCACGCTTGATTAATACTAATGAAATAATAAATGCTTTTGAAAAATTAGCTAAATGAAATTTACATTTATCTTCGATTTAGTTAGCGAAAAATGCAACTGGTTAAAGATTGAATGATGAATCACACACAAAACCTTGAAACGTTTCAGTTAAGATCTGTTTGAAACTTTGTATGAAAAATTGTGAAATCACTTTTAAACGGTGGCACGCACATTTGAAGAGTCGAGGTTAAGAGTTCGTTCAGGTTTAAAAATTTGAAAATAACTTGGAAACCGTTTGCAAGTCTAATTTGGCTTTGTAATAATCTATTTGATTTGATCATCTTTAAGAGAACCAAAATAGAAATCGTGAGCACGTTTGAATGAAGTAAGACTATTTCAGTTTCACATTTAAACTCTTACTTGATCCAACGACAACGTATATACCTTAAGGCTATTGAATTAATTACGGGATATAATGCAACTTTTTACAAGGAAATAACTCTGGCAGTAGAAAAAGCACAAATACAATCAATCTCTGAAAAACTGTGCGCAAAGAAACCACGGTGACTACGTTTTTCAACATAAAACGTTAAGAACGTTTGCAACAAAGTCTAAATATTAACGATTTTCTTAGCGATAAAGAATGGCGAGTTTAACAACCACGGATATGGTATGTATAACATATTCATGTTGGTGAGATATTCGCTGCTTAATAAATATCTACGGCAGTAGCCCATAAGTATAAGCCCATACAAGTTTATGGGCTTTTGCCACCGTATTATTCACTTGCTCTTCAGGAAATGATAATTAAATATCTAGTGACTAACGATGTTTGATATCGTCATAGCAGCTAACGCCAGAAGAAGAGGAACGGCGGAAGCAGAGAAGAGAAAGAAATAAAGTTGCAGCATCCAAGTGTCGGAAAAAGAGAAAAGAACATGTTTTAGGTTTACTGCAGGTAAAATGTGGGGACGATCTACATTGTAATAAATAATGGTATTTTTTTTAATTTTCTGTGAGGAAAAGTAAGAATCAAATACGATTTAACTGAGATTACACCAGCTGTAAGCGACAAATCAACGCAAGTTATGAGAGGTTCACAAAGGGCGAACCTGTTTTCACCAATCGAAGGTGAGATTGACTAGTTCACGGTACAACGCCTAGTTTCATTTTAATTGTCATCATTGTAACACTGATTCCAGCGTCGTTGATAAAACGAACTAAAGCTAAAGATTTTTTTCACAATAGACAATTTAAAGATGACATAGAACAGCTGAAACGCTCAAAGTCAAAAAGAAAAACGTCTGAACAAATAACATAAACTTTCTAAAGAATAATACCACATACACTAGAAATAATTGATGTATGACTAGTTTTTGGAAACCTGTTGCACTAATCTGTTCTATCTTTCTCTGAGAGACTGCACCACAAAAGCCTAAAACCATGAACTAATTTCATTATTTTCTGGAATCCAGTTGCACCATAGTCTGGATCTAGAATTGATTCACTAGCTTCTGGAAACTTGTCTAAACTTTTCCTGACCCGGTTTTTCTAAATGTCTTTGACAGTTTCTTAGGGATGAAAATTTTGTTAAATTGCATATGACATCAATATTTTTTCTTTTTGTTTTTAGTAGTTTGTGATGTGTATAAAACCACTGTAACACAAGTCTTAGTAATATCCATACACATGTGTTTAGGCCGTAAGATTCCTAAATTTTGCTGAAACGTGTCTCAGTGACTTTGTTCTAATTCACATCCTGTGACGTCAAGTTGTTTACCTCGCGCAAACAGAAAGTGCTTACATGATTTTATTTTTCTCGCTTATCATTTCATTCTGGTGCCATTGTGTCCTCTAGCAACACAACTTCTTCCACCTTTCTTCCTAACCTGCCTTGTCGCCATGTTAATAGTGTTCGGGTAAACAACTTGACGTCATGGCCGCGCGATTCCAGTGGACATCTTTTTCGCTCAAAACGGGTAATTCAAACGAGAAAAATCTTTTTAAAAATATGGCATACCGTGAAAAAAAAAGTAGAATCCGTATATTTTACATTATGTATTAAACTACAAGTTTCCTATACCCTAACAAAAACCCTGGGCTTTTTTTTTCGAGTTTTGCTTTTACCTCCACCAATTAGTTTAACAGAAAAATACATTACGGAATAACATCATGCAGGGAATGAATATTTTTGTGTTGTGACTCATTCAATGCTTAACACAAGACTTCAGTAACAAAATGTGGTTTACCTGAAACAAGTTGAGTTCCGCCTGGTTAGCCCAGTTGGTAAGGCGCCAGTCTGCTGTGGGGGAGGCTTGGGTTCGATTCCCGGCCGGATCAACATTCAGGGTCTCAAAATAATTGAGGAGAAAGTGCTGTCTTTGCTCTAACATCTGCAAATGGTTAGACTTTCGCGCCTTCTCGGATAAGGACGTTAAAGTGAAGGTCCAGTCTCTCGATCACTCTGTCGAGGAATTTATAAGATGACCACAGAGTCATCAGTGTCTTGTGACTACTGTTAATTGTTTACCCTCTATAAACAAAGCTTATGATGATGATGATGATGATGATGACGATGACGATGACGATGACGATGACGATGATGATGATGATGACGATGACGATGACGATGACGATGACGATGATGATGATGATGATGATGATGATGAAATGTTCACAGCAAGATGGGCGCTGGTTATAAATTTCTCTCGAGGACAAGCTATGTCTCATAGCCTTAGGCCTCGAGTACTTTTCTTAGGATTCTTGCCGTTCCGAGTAATGCTGCTTTCTGT
>JAOTRI020163205.1:0-51109 GCA_028564885.2 Zoanthus sanctaehelenae
GATAATGATAATGATAATGATAATGATAATGATAATGATAATGATGATGATGATGATGATGATGATGATAATGATAATAATGATAATAATAATAATAAGGTCAAGGAATATTAAAAACATTATATAAGCAATCAAAATATAGAGTTTGCAGTAGACCACTTTTTTATTGTTATTCTTTTTGTTAAAAGGAATATTTCCATTATTAAAATGAAAAATATGTTTTGTCTATAGAGACTCAGAGAAGAAGTTCTGATTATGAAAAAATACTTTTTGTCCTGTCAAGAAGCTCGCGAAAGCAAGCTATTGTTGAAGGTATAGTAGATATTGGAGCATGTAGTTCTTTTTAGAGTAGATTAATAAGAACTTTGTGCTTGAACTGATGTTTTAAACAGTTTTTATCTTAAGAACATAGTTTGACAATATTTGACGTTGATAATATTTACAGTGCTTGAATCAGAGCGCTGTGTTGTGTGTTTTGTCTTTGAAACATTTGAGTATTTAACAGTTGAAAGTAATCTAGTACTTTAAGTGAGGTTTTAAAACTACCTGATTACAAATCATACCAATAATTACTACCCACTGTTAGTGAATAGAATATTCAAGCGGGAGCACTGGATTTATGTTGTTTAAATTTTGCATAAAAAAGATACATATTAATAAACTTTTAAAACAGAAAAACATATATACATGTATACATTACTAAAAATATATTAACTTTGTTCTTACAGGGTGCAGTATAGAAGCCTTTAAAAAAGCCAATAGATTAATTAAATTTTGTTTTTGTTATTTTTGTGTATAACATTTAGTTTTTTTGTAATGATATTGGTAAAATAAATCTATCACTCTACGCGATAATCACTACGGAACTTATATATGAAGACCTTACAAACTTGAATCTTTTTTCTTTTTCCCTATCAGCTGCAAGAACGACAACACTTTGTCGACTCTTCATGCTATTACTCCTTTCAAGATTTATTAGATGTGGAAAATGGCAGCCTATTGCCGTTCCTTACGAGAGTACATTCGCTCTTCTTAACACACATCAAGACAGAGTGTCAAGTAAGAAACTTTTAAACTTATTCTTTCCTTGCAGTTGCCCCCCTTAGATTTTTTGAAGGTGGGGGGAAGAGGGGTAGGACTGCAAGCAGCAAAGGCATGTCAATGATTGCAGTCATATTAACTGCGCATTGCTTTGTAAAAACTACACAAGCACAGATGTTTCATCAGTCTTATTGTGATTCATTTTTACTTGTTCATAGGAATTCTTACTTTGAGATCTTATGTTGGGTGTTCAAATCTTATTCCCGCCGAATTTGATTGTCACTTTTTTAACAAGACGCTCTAGAAGCGTTCACTTGCCTACTGTTTGTTCCAGGTTCTGCAATCAAGCAAGAAATGAAACATTGTGAGTCAAACTGACGCCGCAAGAAAATGTGGGATGCTTATTTTGTCTGGAAGACAAAAAACACCCCAAAACAAACCTATTACCTATCTGATGGACTTACCTGTCTAAATAATGGGCTTACCTGTCTAATGGACTTACCTATCTAATGGACTTATCTATCTAATGGGTTTACCTGTCTAATGGACTTACCTATCTAATGGGCTTACCTGTCTAATGGGCTTATCTATCTAATTGACTTATCTATCTAATGGGCTTACCTATCTAATGGACTTACCTATCTAATGGGTTTACCTATCTAATGGGCTTACCTGTCTAATGGGCTTACCTATCTAATGGACTTACCTATGTAATGGGCTTACCTATCTAATGGGCTTACCTATCTAATGGGCTTACCTATCTAATTTCAACAATTTCAACAAGTAATCAATGAGCCTACTAGAATAACACCAAATTCTAGTGCACTTATTGATATAATTTTGTGAAACGAGCCCTCTTAAATTCTTAAGTCCAGAGTGCTATATCTGGGAATAAGTGATCACAGTAGGGTTTACGTAGTTCGTAAATTTTTAATTCCGACTAAAAATACCCAAAAACATATATCTACTCTTTCATTTAAAAATTTTAAATCAAATGCCTTAGAGAAGATTTAAAATCAGTCCCCTGGATATCCTAAATAAATGTAATACTCCCGATGAAATGGTTGATCTTTGGGAAAGTATGTTCTTAAAGTTAGCCAACACACACGCGCCCATGAAAACTCGAAGAGTTAGAAACAAAAATCCCCCTGGATTACTACCGAGCTAAGAAAATTGATCATAAACCGAAATATACTAAAAAAACAAGCTGCATTAACTAAACATCTTTCTAACTGGAATAACTACAAGAAAGAAAGAAATAGAGTAAATAACGAGATTAAAAATGTAAAAGCAAACTATTATAAATCAAAGTGGCGGAAAATACGGGTAATCCAAAAGCAATATGGAAAGTAATCTATGAGCTAACAAATCGCAAGTGCACTAGCAATTCTTCAATAACTGAATTAAAAGTTGACAATAACTCTTTTAAAAAACCCGCTGAAATATGTGAAGTTTTGAATGATCATTTTACATCTATTGGTCCAAAGTAAGCTTCATCTCTTCCAAGTGGAAGTAAATTTTAAACTGTAAATTTTGAATCGTCAACCTCTGAGGTGTTAATACTAAGTAGAAAGCTTTCTCCAGATAAGGCTACAGGTCTTGATAACACCTCATGCCGGCTCCTAAAGGAAGCGGGACCTGTCATTGCTCTTTCCCTAGCCTGTATTATCAATAAATCCATAGATACTGGTCTTTTCCCGTCAAAATGCAAAAGAGCAAAAGTATTTCCTTTGTTGAAGAATAACGACCGCACAAATGCACAAAACTATAGACCAATATCGGTATTGCCTTGAACTTAAATTTTATCTTTTTGCTTGACAGACATGTCGTGGAAAGGGATTCCTATGTGAAATATGCAAGATCAATGAAGTAATATTCGCCTTTGATCCGCATGCGTATCAGTGCAATGGATGTAAATCTGTGTATCACAAGTAAGCTGTGAAAAGTAGTTTATTTTATTCATACTGAGATTTTCGAATGCATTTGTACTGTTTGAAAACCTTTTTCGCGAGATTGTTAACCAATCAGGGATGCGAAACAAGTTTTTTACAAATGAAAAAAACGTTTCAGCCAATCACAAATCTCTTTTTTTTGCGAACTGGCAGCTTTGCACAGCTCCTTGTAAGCTCAATTAAAATGACAGCCGGGGGTTGTAGATTTGTGTCTCTTGATAAAAGCATCGACTGCTTCATTGGGGAGTAAATTAACAGAAATACTTTGCCCAAACATGAAGAGGCGTTAGCTTATTAAGAAGCAAAAGCGAAGAGAGAAACCTAGAGCTATATCAGTGAATTTATTGTTGTTGTGCGGAGAAAAGATGGCGAAAACTTTGAACCTTTAAGTTTGCGAGGTCTAATTTGTGGTTTAACCGTTATCTTAAAACTAAAAACTATCCAAAGAGTATTATATACTCAAAGATAAAGAATTTGAGCTTGTGAGAGCTGCTCTAAAAGCAAGAAGCAAAGAACTGAAAAAAAAACTGGTAAGAGGAACAAGCCAAATGCAGTCAAAGCTATTACAGACGACGAAATTTCTGTTTTATACAAGAAGCGAGTCCTTTTAGGGGAGCAACATTTCACGTTGGGAAATTTCATATAACAATAAATACTGGGAACAAATCACCAGATTATCTAAAGCTCGTTTCCTTCAAAATGTACCTTCAAGCATATCAAGCGAGTTGTTTTAATCATCAGACGAGGAACATCTTGAACGTTTGAAAACCTTGTGCATAGACATTAGCGATATTATTCCTTTTAAATTCACAACTTTGTTTGGCTTTTTTGGGGGTGAACATATGATTACTAGTTTAACATTTAAATCTGCAATATTCTTTGAAAATGTACTGGTGAACTATGACAAATCCCACCTTCTGATTGATTGCTCTACAAGGGGGTCTGTTATCAATACTATCACTCTACTAGTGCACTGTTACAAATCCCACATTGTGATTGACTGCTCTACTAGGGGGTCTAATATCAATAGTATCGCTCTACTAGTGGACTATGACAAATCCCACCTTCTGATTGACTGCTCTACTAGGGGTCTAATATCAATAGTATTACTCTACTAGTGGACTATTACAAATGCTGTATTATGATTGACTACTCTACTTGGGGTCTATTATCAATAGTATCACTCTACTAGTGGACTATTACAATCCTACATTCTGATTGACTACTCTACTAGGGGGTCTAATATTAATAGTGTCACTCTACTAGTGTACTATTACAAATCTCACCTTCTGATTGACTGCTCTACTAGGGGGTCTGTTATCAATAGTATCACTCTATAGGCAAATTATTACAAATCCTACATTTCAAGAGGAACCATTAAGGGATCCATTATCAATAATATCACCCGAGTGGTGGACTAAATACAAATCCTACATTCTGAGTAGAAACTCTACTGGGGATCTATTTCAAAGTGAAGATTGCCTCGCTTGATATTCTTACATTTTTATACTTCGAATAACCAAATAGCCTCTTCTTCTGGAGACTTTTTTATAATCAGAACGTTTTAAAATAAGTAAATTTTAGATTACGTTGTTAAAATTTCATTTAAAAGATTTCGTGACTAGAAATTTTGAGCGAGAGTGGTTAGCGTTGCTAGTAAAATCTCTGCCTTCTCTCCTTGATTCCGATAAATCTGCCAAAATCTGAGCCAAAATGCCTGACTTTCGTTCCAGTCTAAGCCAACTCATTTTTCCATCCTCCCGGGGTAGGTAAATGAGTACCAGCATTTGCTAGGAGCTACCTGCAATGGATTAGTGTCCCGTCCAGGGAAAGTGAGACTCTCATCCGCTTAACACAACAGAAACCGGAGATAAGCGTTGATTCCATAGCCCGTTTGGCTTGTAAAGGATTTGCCTTTAGCAATAATCATGTCCTTTCTGGTCAACGTCAACGCGATCATGTTCAAGAACCACTAAATAGTTTTTAATAATAATGATAATAATAATAATGATAATAATAAATATTATAATAATATTAATAATAATAATAATTTTGTAATTCCTGAATGACCGCAGGATATAAACAATGAGGGCGCATTTTACTCAGGCCTGGCCTCGATTTCGAGCTAAATATTTGAAAAATCGAACGATTTTGTGAAGTATTCGAAGTCCGCGTGTTGTGATACTAGGGACCTTAAGCAACGAGGACGTGAACGTGAACGACGACGGCTCCAAAAAATTGCTTTTTTAATTACTCTTTTTTTTGTTCGGGTCATTTGTGAATAAAAACACGATTTAATGTGTCTCCATGAACCTAAACAAATACTGAGAAAGTTTTTGCTGTTACGTCCATGGAATCTCGACAACTCCAAAACAGGTGTTTTCATGTTCTAATTTTACCGACAACTCCGTGCACGTGCTCCACTGGGTGCATTCCAACGTGCAGTTATTGTATTTTTTTTATTGTTCTCTGACGTCGTTGTCGACGTTGCCGTCTTCATCGCTTAAGGTCCCAACTTTCAGCTTCAGTGGGCTCTTGTTGGAGTTTGTGAATATTTAACGTCACATCGAGGCTTAGATTGAGCAACCTGCGCCT
The DNA here is from genome assembly GCA_028564885.2 of Zoanthus sanctaehelenae. Taxonomy (NCBI): domain Eukaryota; kingdom Metazoa; phylum Cnidaria; class Anthozoa; order Zoantharia; family Zoanthidae; genus Zoanthus; species Zoanthus sanctaehelenae. The sequence continues at coordinate 5,589 of JAOTRI020163205.1, forward strand.
TCGTTGTTTGTATTAAGCGGTATCGAGAACTTTAAATTGTACTATTGATAACAATCCCATTTATCATGTCTCATGTATTTTATTTGGTTTATCATTTACTTCTTATCGGCTGCCAACTTGAGCCTTAACCTGTGAGCCGCTCAGCGGACTTTCTAAGACCCTCAAACTGTTAAAAACCTGTATATATCTGTAAAGCGCTTAAAGCTTTATAGGATAAGCGCTATATAAATACTGTATTGAAAGTTTAGCTATATAAAATTAATACTGTTATGAAAGTTAAGGAACAACCACTGATGTAAACATAACGTTTTCAAAGTATCAATAAATCAATACTGTTGTATTATTATTATTATTATTATTATTATTATTATTATTATTATTATTATTTGGCAGCCAATTTGCGCCCTCAAACTGTTAAAACCTGTATATATCTGTAAAGCGCTTAAAGCTATATAGGATAAGCGCTATATAAATACTTTATTATTATTATTATTATTATTATTATTATTATTATTATTATTATTATTATTAACACGTAGGAATGTGTACCTAGACATAATAGAGATTTTAATGAACTTTTTATTTTACTTTTGTCTTTTTGCAGAATATGCTTTAAGGACATTGCATGCCCTAAATGTGAGAGGCGAAGACAGAGATTACAGAAACAACCCGATACACAAAGCTGAGACAAGACCAATACAACCTAGCTTTTGTAAACCACTTAGAGAACATCCATCATTAATATCTAAAAAGCTGCTTTTCAGCTAAGCTGTTATTATTAAAGCAATGCAAAATCTCCCTCCTGGGCTTTTGAGGAAAAAGCTGATTTGACTGAAACTTAACACTGTGAATTTGTTTTGGTTGTAATGTTGATATTATTTTTAGTAGCTTATAGTTTGTGCTTTATCTTTAGACTTAGCTAGGGTTTTTTTAAAGCTTTTAGAGTGAAAGGATTATTTATTAATACTTAAATTTTTAAATGGTCTTACAGTGTAATAAATGTAATGTTGAATAAGAAGCGACTGAAGGTTAATTTTATTCTCGATACTTTGTTCCACGCTACCGTCTCAAACGGAAAGAATGAAATCGAAAATGCTATAGAGAGATCCAAGAATAAAACAAGTAAATTAAAGTTGGCGGAGAAGAATAACGTGACACTCAAATCTTCAGATTTTCCTCGTAAAATAGAAAACTGGTTCAACGGTAGCCATGAATTAATTCAGTTCGCGAATAGTCATATTGATAGATGACGAAAGCCGTTTCAAGTACAAATTAGCTAGCTATTTAAAATTGCAGTCGACTTTAGTTGAGTGCAACACAAACTGAACGCGATGCAAAAAATGACTATGAAGAAATTGCTACATCGAAAACGACGTCGGTAACACATGAAAGGTTCTAGCGCATCTTTTAAACTAGCAGGCCCGTGATGGGAATTAATTCATAGTACATAGTGGTCACTATTTCTGGATTTTCTGGAAATCTCGTTGAGTTTCAAAAATTTCTCGCGGGGCCCTGAAAAACTTGTGGATAAACAAATGATGTCTTCATACTCTTGGGAATTTTGGAAAAATGATCTGGGTATGACTTTAAACTGTAATCAGTTGCAAGGCTTCAGATCGGGAGATGTGGAGTTGCGCCTTAATTGCCATTGCCCCATGTCCACTCTTACCCAGAGTGATATCACCTGTAAGCGTTCCATCTATGGATAAATGGTTCCACCTGTTGCCTTGCAGGTTTTGTCTTTGGTCAGACAAAGGTTAGGCCCACAGCCGACACTGTGGTTCGCGTCAGCAACGGCATGCGGCTATAAAATCATGCTTCAATAAAACGCTCATGATGGCAGTACGAGGACATGGGCACCAGCCAGCAAAAAGGTTTGGGTGCGCTGCACTTGCTTATTCCCATGCATAATGACTGGAGGCCTGATGAGCGGCTTGGGGTGAGGTTACGGACTGGTAGACAGGTGTGAGACGTACAGAGGTGTGTGAGGAACTAAGAAAGAGGACGGTAGATGTGTGGTCTGCAGAAATTTAGGGGGAGAGGACAAGGAGCGCGGTTTATGGGTGTGAAAAGTAGGATATGTAAATTGTGGTGGTCAGGAAATAGTGATGGTATGGGAGGTGTGAGAGGTTTGGTGAAGGAGGAGCTGTGTGAGAAGGAAAAGCGATAGAGTTGTGAAATTTGTTATGGCACTTGAGGAAGAAGTGGTGAAAATCATATGTGTTTATGGTCCGCAAAGTGGCAGAACGAGTGCAGAGAAAGAACATTTTTATAATAATTTGTGGAGTGAGTGCGATCTTCACAGTGTGGGTGATTTAATGGACATGTTGGCAAATGGATTGAGGGTGTGCATGGAGGAAATGGAATTGGGGTGAGCGAGAGCTGAGGAAGCTGAGTAAGCATCCAAACAAGATATTTAAGCTTTTGAAGACTGAAAAAAGATGGGAAAGATGTTAAGGAAGGAAGATGCATGACAGGTATTGATGGTAGGCTAAATTCCAATGAGAAAGACAGAGGGAAATTCTGGAAAGAGCACATGGAAAGAATTATGAATGAATGAGAATGAATGGAAGCAGAACTGGTGGAAGGGCCAATTGAGAGGTTAGTCGAGAAGAAGTGGTGAAGTCGATAAGAGAATTGAAAATGAGAAGTACTGCTGGACCCGAGGAAGTAAGTGTGGAAATGCTGACGGCAAGTGGGAGATTGGGATTGGCGTGATGGTGGAGCTGTGTCAAGCTGTGTTGGATGGAAATGGAATGCCGGTTGAGTGGACGCTGAGTTTTCTTGGTACCTATTTCTAAGGGGAAAGGGATGCAATGAGTTGCGAGACGTATTGCATGGGGAGTGAAGTTGCTAGAGCATGCTATAAAAGAGATTACGGTGTGTAGTAAAAGTGAACGTAAGTAAGTATCATTCTGCTTTATTAGCAATTGGCATGATATAAATATGTTTACATATTGCCAAAGACTACACTTTTTTAACAATAACAATATTAGTTACAAAGACGTAATAAAATTTCTATTTAGAAAAAAATAATAACAAAATTCTTTACTTAACTAAGGGTATCGATTTTGGTTTTCCAAAACATTTACTGATACAATTTATTAGACAGAATATTGCGGGTTCAGACTTTGAGCAAAAGATGTTCGCAATAAAATTTTCTTTTTCATCTGTTTTAAAAATGAGTTCTATTTTCTTGAAAAATACATCTCTATAAGAATATAGGGGGCAATTAGATAGCACGTGAAATTCATCTTTCACTTCATAAACCGAGACAGAGCAATGTGTGGTGCAAAACTAATGGTGAAAAAAAAACATTGGATTAAAGGAAACAGTGGTTCAGATGGCAAAAGCAAATGGAGTGAAATGGTACGGACATGTATTATATATATAGCGAGAATTTCAGGTAATAAACGTTGCAAATAGAATTCTGTATTTCCTACATTCCACATGTGAAAAAGGCGATACGTCCAATCAACTTCACATATAGCTTTTTCACATGTGAAAAATACAACCAATCAGCGTCTAGAATAGAACCACCTAGCCAATCAGAGCAAAGCAAACAAATGGCTTCCAAGGCGGTTGAGAAAAACCGCTCGCTCGAACTTTTTTTGAAAACATGGCTTCGGCTTCACGTTTTGTTCCTCTGCAATTACCTCTAGCTGATTTTATAGAGGAGCAAGCAAACAAAAAATACCCTGAGCAAAACGAACAGAGACGTCTCCTTGCTCAAGGAGTTTTTGAGGGCGAAAGAAATAGACGAAGAAGTTGAAAATATTGAAGCAAAAGAGCTCGATGAAATACTATGTGCATTCATCGTGGGGGTGAAAAAAAAGGACGGGGGAGAATATGAACCAACAACATTGAGGTCGTTTATTTCCAGTTTCGACCCCTATTTACGGAAGAAAAGTTATCCCACAACCATCATAGATGGACAGGAGTTTAGAAGAACCCGAGAAACTCTAACTGCAAAGCAAAAGGAACTAAAGAAAGCCGGCAAAGGAAACAAGGCAAAAGCAGCCCGTGCTCTGACTGACGAAGAGGTCGATATTCTTTACGGCAAAGATCTTTTGGGTCTCTCGTCTCCGGAGTCCTTATTAAACACCTTATGGCTGAACAACACCCAGCACTTGGGCTTGAGAGGATGCGAAGAGCACAGAGATATGAAATGGGGCGATGTTCAACTCCAAACCAGTGCGGATGGAGCTGAATTTCTCAAATATACGGAGAGACAAACAAAAACAAGAACGGGCGCCGAACCGAAAGATACTCGCGCAGTGAAACCGAAAATGTTTTCTGTCCCTGGCAGTGACAGAGATCCTTTAAAAGTGTATCACCTCTATGCTTCGAAAAGACCAGAGCAAATGAATTCAGACGACAGCCCGTTTTACTTGGCAGTCAACCACACCAAACTGGCACAATCTTCAAAACCCAGGTTCAAGGCAGCGCCAATGGGCGTAAACAAGTTGAATTCATTCATGAAAACTATGGCCGAAAAAGCTAATTTGAATGCAGGAAACCTTACCAATCACAGTGCCCGGAAGCGAATGATTCAGAAGCTGAACGACCAAGAAGTACCTCCCACTCATATCATGCAAATTTCTGGCCACAAAAATGTCCAGAGCGTCAATAATTACAGTTCGCTTTCGGAAAGACAGCAGCGGAATATATCCAACATCTTGAGCGCTAGCACTTCAGCCTCCGCATCGCTGGCCACTCAAGAAACCAAAGAAATTAGTTTATCAAGCAGTTAACAATCGCCTCAGCAATCTTTATCTATCTTCCAAGGTGCTAATATCCAAGGAGGAACATTTAACATTGCTATAAACAGTGTAAGTCAACAAAGTCCAGACTTGTCTTTGCACAGCGCGAAGCGGCGGCATTATGTCATTGAATCAGATAGTGATTAATAAGAAACAAAGGTTTTGCTCGTTGAACTTTTTGAATTTTCCCGGAATTTTAAATTATTGTGACAAGGGAATGATATTTTTAAACACTTGAGCATTGATTTTTATGTGGGTTCTTTGTAAACTGCATGTTTATGTAGTTGCCGAAGCGATGTTTTTTTCCAATCGTGGAAGCCATTTGAGTGTCATGCCATTTCTGCATGTACGCATATATAGGTTGAAAAAAATAAAACTGATTTGAAGGACATGTTAATTCTCGCTATATATATAATAAACAAATTACGAAATAGAAAGTGCTTTGTACGAATTTTTATTCACTCGTTGCAAAACTTCGTTTTCCAAAGTTTTGCGACTCGTGAATAAAAATCCGTACGTCGCACTTTCTATTAAGTAATCTATATTTATGCCTTGCATTTTCAAATGGTCTTTCCGTATATTGAATTCATTGTTTTGCTATTATTAACTATAAAGTTAAAAACTCTTAGATGATACACAAGTGAAAGACTTTTAAAAACAGAGAATAATGGAACGATATCGACAAATCCCACTGTCCAACTTAGATATTTTACAGATGTGCAGAGCACTTACTTCAATCCTATACAAAATGTATAGCACTTATAATCAAATCTATTTATTCCGAGTACACTCAGCACACGAAATAAACAAAATCACACACACAGGAACACTCTTATCATGCAGGCTACATCCAATATTACAGTTTCCGACGTCATTTCGGCAAGTAGGCAAAATGTTTGAAATTAACAACATTTCTATGAAAAAGAATCATCCCTAATAATGACTCAAACCCGGGTTTAATTAATGGACTTATTTAGTATACTCCAGTTAAGTTACTTTTCAAGCAAGACAATGAAAACATCTGCGGTGGCAAAACTACTCTTATATACAGCCTAAGCTCAAGGTAACAGATTCTTTTATAGAATGTCTTGATTGTCGACTTTGTTAAAAATGTTAATCTTGTGTTACAAATTGCAACAACAAACGTTTCAATGTTTGTATCAGCCCCCAGTAGTGGCCAGAGTTTTCACGTGGTGAAGTTGACAATGTTTTTTGGGGCAAACACACGACTTAAGCCACCGTGAAAAGACTCTAAGGATCATTATTTTCTTCTTGTCTGTTTAACCTAAAATAATATCAAACCAGTTTCCATTTCAAAAGCTCGAATTTTGATTATTCTTTGCATGTAAAAAAAAAAACAAAACAAAACACAGGAAATTCATTTAATATTTCTAAAGTTTCACTACATCGCGCTAGCATCAACCTTGAATGTGAAGTGACCATGTTTGAAGTGCCATTCTCTACTCTTGACAACAATAGCGGCCTCGGCGGGAATTTCGAAATTTGAAACTTTAAAACTAAAGTGACCAAGAACGAGCTTTTTGCAAAGAATACGAGCTGCTGATATGAACTCAAGAAACAAAAAATAATTTTTAGACACACAGTGTGTGATAATGACCTCTTTTTTTTAGGAAACATTTCCGTGTATAAAAGAGCTCTGAGCCTTTTTTGAACTGATAAACGATATTCAAATATAACATAGATAAGCTTTTAGTTCGCTAAATTTCAGACTGTTATAGTGAGTGCGCTTAAAATATGAACATCTATGTTAGATACTTTTACAGTTTCTTCTGAGAATTTTCTAACCAGATAACATACACTACACTCATTAGACTCATCGAGTAAACTGCGTGTTGGAGCAATTGCTAATGACTTCTTTACAATGCCTGGTTCATCTTAAGCGCATTTTTATACTAACGTTAAATTCAAACTAGTTTTACATACATTATTATTTTCTTACAAATAAGCTATATAAATTCTTTCAGCAATGCCAAAAATATCTCTCTTATAAACAACTTAGTCGAACCTCGATTACCCGGACGTTGATTACCAGTTGCATTATTAAGTTCTCCCAACTTGATCCCAAGTACTTTTCATTGAACAAGTTTGAGAAGTTCACTTTTAATCCTCAGTAGTTTGCTTTGTTTGATCAATTCTCATTTTCTCATTACCAAATGTCTTAAGTTGTATTTGTTATGTAAGGAGATATTGAGTGTTGATAGCTGATTGGGAATGAAAGGGTCAACATCTGAACAAAAGCGAATATTCGGAACTTATAAAGACTGAAATTTTCAGTTTGTACATTGTTTATTTACATTGGTAAAATTTAGTCTTTTTTCGATTACCTGGACTCTACGCTAAACAGGCGGAGGTCACGGATAATCGAGGTTGGGCTGTACTGAGTATCGCTGCGGAAATTAAATAAGTGCAAATATCGCACCATTCTGTTAATTTGACTGATCTTATATATTTTTTGCATGGTCAGCAAGCAGCATAGTAATTCAAAATAAAACAATAAACCATTTACCTAAAAAGCTGAAAATATTTTAAAGCGGCGATTATCCTGCAAGTTATTATTTCAAAATATAGAAATCAATGGATCTATAGCTCTATAAATGTGACCCGCACAAATAATTGTATTATCTTACACACCAAAGCCAGCTTTAGTTATCCTAACAAAAATGGTCATGTAGCCGTTACTACCTCTTTAGAGATGAAAGATGGACATATCATGTTTTCTAGGTCTTTGTACTTTATCACAAGTCCTCAAATCAGTATTGACTTAAAAGAATCCAAATAATATGTATGCACAGCATATATAGCAAGAAGTCACGGGCGATTGGAATCGATGAGCTCTCGAACAAGATAAAAAAAATAATCAGTCATTTAGCACAGTAACTCATTTTGATAGTCAAAATAACTCCAATATTAACAGTACATACCAATATCAAATAAGTTAACAAAGAATATTATCTAGAATTGGATAGATGCATTACTTGCTCTCAAAATAAACAATATCAACAGTCCTTCATATAACATATATAATACGGTTGAAATATATGTCCTGCCAAAATCATAATTAAAGCATTTACTTTCAATTTTGGAAACGTTTATTTCAGCTTATCCGTGTCCCCTAACGCTACTCACAGACCAAACCATAGAGCTCAGATTAATAGTTTACCTAGCAAGATACTCTCAAGCAAAGTCAACCTTACATCGCGACATGTCTTCATCGTTGTAAATCTTTAATGGACGACCTTCATCCTCTTCCTCAAAGTCTTCTTGTAACGGTTTGGTAGTTACATCTTTGAAGTAGCTGATGCTAGCTCGTGCATAGCGAGAACGCATGCGCCAGTACCAGACGCCAACAATCACTGCAACAATAACCAGTAGCACTGAAACCAAAATCCCGACAGCAATGGCAACTGAAGGACTGGGGTTGATAGATCCTGTTGGACAAGAAGAGCAAGATAAGAAAATTTTGTCATTGATGAATTTTTAATACGCAATCATTTTATTGATAGGTCTATAGTTATTACCAATAGGAAATTATTACCGAGAGTAAACTCATAAAAATTGTTCTATTTTCGACAATTAATATATTCGTACTATTACTTTAAAAGAAAGAATACAAAATTAGCGTTAACTAGCCACTTTCCCAATGATGCGCTGTGCGGATTTTCCAATTCTTTGGCGGGCCACAAGTCTTAAAAATTTAAAGGAGTCTTATGACTCTGACAAAACAATGTAAAAGGAACACAGCGCACGATTCTAACAAGCCATGGAAAAACAAATCTTCATTTTGTAAGATCCGTAGCTCACCAAAACAGTGGAAGTTACACTTTGCGCATGATTGTCAAACTGACAAATTGAAAGGAAGCACTCGAAAGGGGTTTAATTTACAAATACACTTTACCATGCTTAATGTGAACCGCTGATTGCATGTATCGTATGTACGAAATGCTAAGGACATGTTTGAATCAACTCTCGATACGCTATAGACCTTTATCACGAAGACGTGACATTGATAAATACTCCGGTTTTCAAAAAACGAATTTCATGACCACACTTGTCACATCAATAATAGCAAAAATGAAAGTTTCGATGAGATTTGTCACAGTTTGTTGGAGATATGAACATTTCAAGGTTAAAATTGTTGCCTTGTTTTTGAAGGAAAACTTATGAGTTTAGCATTATAACGAGGCTGGAGGTGCATCTGATGCACTACTCGCCTCGTTATCATGCAAAACTATACATTTTCTTGACAAAATTTTGCCGAAATATTCAACTTGAAATGTTCATATATCCGCCATGCCATGAAGAATTTCAACAAGACTTTGCATTTTTATTATTACTGATGTGACAAATGTGGTGATGCAATTCGTTTTTTGAAAAACTGAAGGCTGATCGTATGTATCGTGTGTGCGGAAATGCTAGGGAAATACTTGAATCAACTCTCAATACGGTATGGACATAAACCGCTGATTGTATGTATCGTATATACTGAAATGCTAGGGGCATCCGAAGATTGCACTGTGTCCCAGGAAAATTGGGAAACTGGCTCGAATACGCGCGTATACGGGATCCGTGGGACAAATATGCATTTTGACAGACAGACGAGCGTTAACCAATGAAACCATGTATTAACACATTTTCTTCTTGCCTGTGTGGATAGTGATGATTTTTTTGATTTCCACTTCGATCTACTGAGCATAACAAGGAAGAAGATTATTTTAGTACTTTTTTATGCATGCAGTTTCATTGTATATATTACAATACCAGTTAGGGGAAGGGTTAGTCGATAAAAATGTTTCATGTCACTGAATTGTATACTTAAGCAAGACGTTAAGACTAACTCTAAGGTCTTCATCAGTTGAGAGAACTAGTCTGCATACAACAGCCAGACCGAACGATCACTGAAGACACAATAAGGCTGTCATGATGTTCGATCAAAACTCCAAATTTGTGTACCATGTTCACGAACGTCATCATCGCATGGATTCTGAAAACGTTGCAATCGTCGAACAAGAGGCACATTACCATCAGCGTCTTTTTCAGAAGCCTGGAAGTGTGCAAAAGACACGAACGCTGGGAAGAATCACATAATCATGTCAGAGGTCTTCAAGTGCTTAGTACGCACTTACCATTCCCTCGAGTCACGCACTTACCATTCCCTCGAGTCACGCACTTACCATTCCCTCGAGTCACGCACTTAACATTTCCTCGAGTCGCGCACTTTACATTCCCTCGAGTCGCGCACATAACATTCCCTCGAGTCGCGCACATAACATTCCCTCGAGTCACGCACATACAGCAAGCGCAACATTCTCAATTTAAAAAGTTTTTAAATCACGCGTAACATCAAGCGCTTTTCTTAACTAACGGAGAATAATAAAGACCGAAACATCTTCCTTAAATAGACAAGGTAGTGACAAAAAAAATTACTTTTATCAGGCGATTTCATCTCCTTGGTAAGGGTTAGTTTGTATGATTAAACATTAGTATGGATCACAGCCAAATGTTACACTAAGCCAGCTGTGATTAAGAATTAAAGGTCATACCTCTTCCTCTTGCCATTATCGTATTGTTCTTAAGTACAGTATTATTGTTTGTAGCAGTGGTAGGATTTACAACCATCGGAGTACGTTTTGTAGTCTTATCGACTGATGCATTCGATATTGTAGTTGGTTTCTGAAAAAGTAATTTTTAAACAGTTAACAAGATAAAAAGTGAGAAATAATTTTTTTTAATTAAACCGATCATAATTGAAACACAGTTCTGCAGCCATGGATTTAAAGTAATACAGGAGCGTAGGACGAGAGGGGGGAAAGGGGTCCAAAGGGTTTGAATGAACCCCCTTTGGAGGTCAATAAAGGATGACTGAAATCACAAACTGTTGATTTTTAGCTTCTAGAAAATAATGTCCCAGAGCAACGAAAAACAATCTTTTAAATTATTCTGCAAGAAAGCGCTAAAAGTATTGGAATAGAATTAAATTGAGAGTCGGCATCTCCCACTCAATCTCACGCTTGTCAGGTATGACATGCCTGTCGAACTGGACAAAATTGACATTCAAATTCAAGGCCTGCACCCAAGGATGATGTAATTGTCATGCTTGTTTTACGAATAGTCCTGGAATGAATTATTAAGTGCCCTCAATATGTGCAATTGACCTAGTATTACATACAGTCAAAATACACACATTTTAATGAGAACCGTTAAGAACCTATAAGTTATTCTTATAAAAAAGCGCGTAATCCCGTCGTTGAAAAGATATCATTAACAAGACGTGAAGGTCTGACAAATTGCATATGTCTGAGCAAAGACAGTTGCTTCTTCAACCCAGGATGTTGGTCTGCAGTCAAGGATACTAAGCAGTAAGCTAAATCCTTTTGAGGCTTGAGGCACATGGGGCCGGCACTTATCTCCGGTTTCTTTAGCGTTAAGCGGATGAAAGTCTTTGACTCCCCCTGGACAGGACACTAATCCATCGTAGGTTAGCTCCCTGCAGACGCTGGTACTCATTTACCTACCCCAGGAGGATGGAAAGCTGAGTTGGCTTAGGCGGAAAGGAAGGCCACACAAATATTCGAAACTCGGCAAAGTGCCGGGATCGAACTTGGGACTTTGTGGTTGGAAGGCAGAGATCTTATCAACTGCGCCAACCACGTCCACCCTACTAAGTGGTAAACTGCAGCTTTATCATTTTCTCGATGCGCACAGGGAGTTGAAACAAATGGGAAAAAATATATATATCAAACCTTCGTGTTAGACTGAGTAGCAGGACTAGCAGTAGTTGTGACAAGAACCTTTGTTCTGGACCGAGTCGTAGAAGGTGCGGTAGTTGTAACAGCAACCTTTGTAGAAGTACTTGGCTGAGTCGTAGAACTTGCTGTAGTTGTGACAACAGCCTTAGTAGAAATGGTGCTTCGGGGTGTGGTTGGAATAACTTTACATGTCTTTCCATTACTTGTCATCTTGAACCCATTTGGGCATTTACAGCTATATTTCTCGACAGACGTAGCCAAAAGACACAAATGACTGCAGCCGCCGTTGTTGGTTGCACAAGGGTTAGTTACTGTAAGGTTAAAGATCAAAAGTTAAATAGGACAGAGTCTTTTTAATACGCTATTGCTTAAAGTGCCTATGAAGTGAAAAATGTTTTGGGTTTTCTGAAAAGATGGTGATAAGAAAAACAAACAGGCAGAATTTCAGAGAGTTAAAATAATTGAAGAGACGCTACACATCTGAGGCTAGTCATTTAGACGCAAATTAGCAAATATCACGCATCATTTTGTTTGCTTTAGTACAGCAAATGTGTGAGAAACTAATTAAAAACATACTTTCTTCAAGCAAAAAATATTTTAAAACCTGATAAAGTGGTTTCTAAATAAAGATTAAGTAATTTTCTTCTAAGAACTCTGCCACTCTGGCAGCAACCTCTCGAAATTCCACTCTCCATCTCGCTCGATTCATTGCACCTCCTTCAAATCGACATTCTTGCCCTCCTTTTCCATGTCATCCTCGGTCGTCCTCTCTTCCTCTTTTCCTTCAGTTCAAACTCCAATGGTTTTCTCAAAACATCCTTATCATCCCTCCTTAACACATGGCCATACCAACTCACTCTACTAGTTTGATATTGCCATTTGAACCACTGTTTCCTTCAATCCCAACATCTCTATTACACTGTAGGTCCACTGTCCATTAGTTTTGCACCGCACATTGCTCTCACCATTGCTCTCTCAATTTTCCCTCAAACACCATGTCTCACTCGCATATAACATCGCTGATCTTACAACACCGATAAATCATTCCTTTCATCTTAAGCGAAAACCTTTTAGAGTTTAGCAACTCTGCACATTCCTTGAACTTCACCCTCCTAATTCTCGCCCTTGCTGTCACAGCTGCCACACAACCACCACTTACATTCACTCTATCCCCTAAACAACACAAACTTCTCACTGTTTCCACCTCTTCATATAACTCCTCCATCAGTCCTACTAATCATTAGCTTGTTTCTTGCATCTTCCACAGACAAACTTCCCGAGGCAAAACAAAAAACAGCAGAAGCTTCAAGTTTAATAAGAAAACAAAACATTACCATTAGGCTGCCGCAGGGCATGATAAAAATGAACATCCATCTGTGCATATAATCCCCTCTTGATTATTACTTTGTTGTTACCAGTGAACTTGTTGATCATCCAAATGGCTCGTGTACGGCTTGACCAATCAGAAAAATACAAGAAATTCTCAAACACTGTCATTGAAAACGGATGCTGGGGAGCAATGTTTGCAAGGAGATGCCTGTTACTGCCGTCGTAATTACAGTATTCGATTTTCTTCAGCTTTGCATCAGCCCAATAAATCTTTTGAGTTGTGTAGTCAATAGTGAGTGCATTAGGCCAGATTAGATCTCGTTGCACTATGGCACTCCTTGAACTTCCATCCATGCTAGCACGCTCAATTTTGGCGTTATTGCCCCAGTCCGTCCAATACAGGTACCTGTTAAAACGTGTTTAATGTACTCTCAGTTAAGGCACTGAATACAACCACTTTCATAACATTAGTACAAAACAGTCTGATAATAGATGATGCTAGGTTTTTCTACCTGTGTAAAAACTTGTCACGCAACAGAAGTTATTTGTTGGAGTCGCTAGAATCAAGTCTTTTCATTGGGTAATATGAACAAGTGACTGCTAGTGACGTCATTTTGAGGTAAGAAAAGTTAATCAGCAGTAGTAACACATGCAATATCTAGAAAGAGCGATTTTCTATTTTCTGTAACAAAGATTTCAACTTGGAACAGATTAATTTGATGAGAGTCAAGTTTGTATGCACGTGGGAAAAACACGATAACTAAAAATATCTACATCATAAGCGATGATAAAACAATGTTATGAAAGCCAAGCTAAAATACGAAAATCGAAGAGGACCAAAGGAATTACGTCGGGTAGATGACACAGAATTAAACAAGGTTTTTGATCGGCTGAAATAAAGTTGGGGAAAGATTTATCTTTCTTTTGATTGGTTCAAGGATCAGCGTCCTCTATATACGAGGTTGAAGACGTAAAGTGTGTTAAAAGGAGGAACTAACGCCACAGAGAAAGAAAGAGTTGAGAAAAGAAGCTGATCTACAACCTTGACTCCAAGAACGTTATGCTTTGTTTAACTGTAGTTTAAATTGACTGTTAAAAATAAGGATTTCACCCAAACCACACTTTAACTATTTCTTTAACCTCTTCAAAATTAATAGAGTTGACTTGTTAGGAAAATTGAAACTTTCTGCTATACGTTTTGGTTCTCCTTTTCTTTACTGAAATATCACGTTGACCCAGCACAAATACAATAAAGCTTTGAAATGTAAATGAGCAAACGGGAAACAGATAAACGAAGCATCGCACAAAGAACAAAAGATTCCAACGTTTATCATCACCACAATTTGAAACGAAGAAACACGTTAACCTTCTTTGTAGTTTGCTAATTTTCATCACTCTAACAGCTTTGGTTCCGGGCAAGTAGATAACACACTTAAATGGCTTCGTAAAAAGATTCTTTCATTAAGTATGAGTAGAAGCTAATCTTATAAGCAACTGGTACAAGGTTTTTGTAAGGTTATTCAAAATTTGAAAATCAAGAGAATTTTACCTAGCTGCATACAGAAATATAGTTTTTTTTGCTCTTAATTCGACTTTGTGCAGTTCTTAACGTTTACTCGTTACGACTTTGAACTCCTCCTCCTCAGGCGCCTTACGCTTTTTTCTGCTTTAGCATTCATCATCACACTTTCACAACAGACTACTAAAGACGCAGCACAATGTCCATACGTTAGTAATGAAAGTCAAAGCCAATAACTTCGGAGAAAATTATTGTATTAACTGAGATAACGCAAAAGAGGAACAAAGTTATACACTTACCTATTGGCTGGATCAAGAACAAGAGCTCGGGGTTTATCTAGGCCCATTGAGAACAGGGTCAGCCTGCTCGTACCATTCAGTTCTGAAACTGCCATAGTGTTATGCTCTCTGTCAGTCCAGTACAGCTTACGACCTACCCAATCAACTGCAACACCATCTGGAGAATGTATGGACTCAACAATAACATCTTCAGGTGAGATCCTTGCTGTGTTAGTTCAGGAAATTATAAAGTAAGGTTAAATCATACTGCAGCAACACTGAATTTAACACTACATGTACATTAAAAAAGTGCATTAGTTTCCAGTTAGAGTCTGTTCAACTGAGGCGAGATATCTTGGGGAAGGGGGAGAGGGGATAGGGATATCTCGGGGAAGGGGGATAGGGGATAGGGATATCTCGGGGAAGGGGGAGAGGGGATAGGGATATCTCGGGCCGAGACAATTTTCTCTACATTTGCTTTATGTTTCAATCATTCCATTAAAATGAAGCCGAGATAACTTGGAGTTTTGAGATACCTAAGGGATAGCACTAGGGATAGGGTTGTATTGGTCCATGACAACGGTTCACTCCGGGAATAGGGACAACTTTGTGGATCATGCGCATTCGTTACTATCGGAACAAGATAAGACGGCGGCTACTTAACACCATAAATCGAGGCATCTCGGGGTAAAGTTTTCTCATGTGAACCAAGGGAAAATTCATCCCTACACAGCCGCGATATCTCTATCCCCCGAGATATCTCGCCTTACAGGTGAACAGGCCCTCACTAACAATCCCTAAGTTTTGGTCACCATAACTATATTTTTATTGTTTTTGGTTTTCTACACTTTTTTCTTCATTTTTTATTGTAATTTACAAACTTAAATATTGTTATTAAAACTCACAAAATCTTGCAAACAATTTGTTTGTAACGTTTGATACCCTGTAATGTGCATGTAAGTTAACATCTATCAGTTCACAGTTCTTGTCGCCGACGATTCAATTGCAATCCATTAAATCTTAAATTTATATCTATATCTTAAAGTTAAGGAAAAAACCTTTGACAAAATACCTATCGCTGATATTAGCAGCAGCTACAAAATAATACCTACCTAACCTAATTTTTCAAGACGTGTCATAGGAAACACAATATCTTTTATTTGGCCTTATGTTACGTACTCCTAATGTTATCCAATCAAATGAACCACACTTTAATTAATATTATCAAATGTCCTAGATTAAGAATGTATAAGAACTTAAACAGTGACCTGCCTCCCCATGTGAGACTTTGTAGCTCAGTGAGTAGAGCGTCTGACCGGTAATCAGAAGGTTGCGGGTTCGAATCCCGTCAATGACTCAGAAAAGTTTTTCTGAGCATTCAACTTGAGTAACACTTTCTTTCTAACTTTAAACCGAGTTGCATACTTCTAAATGTCAAAAAAGAATGTGTTTGCCTGCTCTCCAACAAATATAAGTTCCATTAAATTGTGGTAAATACTCAATGTAACGATACGTAGTACACGTGGTTCCGTCCCTGTATACGCCTAATAAAACGCTGTTTATTGCCAACGGGCCAGCCGAGCGAAGACGCAAGGCGGCAGTATTATAGAGCCGTGCGAGATTAAGTACAGGCAGAAAAATCTGAAGTGATTTGGAGAGATATAAGTAATGTAAGATATTATGACATAATGCCAAAAGATCTTTTGTCTTCGAATAGACTAATCAAAATGCTTTAACTTTGTGATGTTAGCAGCATGGTGAACAAACAACGGCTGTTATTCGATTCTTTTTATCAACGACAATTTATAAAACAATAATATCGTTTTAAAAGAGAAACATTTCAATATGCAAAACAAAATGTTATGATAAAAGTGTGTATGTCCGAATGTTTTTTTGCTTTTTTACACATAAAGCACACGCTGAGATATTTTGATTTAATTTTATTTTCAAGTAGTAAAAAGGAAAGTACCTGTTATGGACGCTTATACAACTACGTTCTGTTGTCCTCATTCTTTCGTCTAGCTCGTTGGCACTTTAGCGATAGCTATTACTAGTAATATGATTTACTATGAGAAATTGTTGTGTTCCCAATATTTTGTGGTACGTTATCTTGTGTAATTAAT
This sequence comes from Zoanthus sanctaehelenae, assembly GCA_028564885.2. Taxonomy (NCBI): domain Eukaryota; kingdom Metazoa; phylum Cnidaria; class Anthozoa; order Zoantharia; family Zoanthidae; genus Zoanthus; species Zoanthus sanctaehelenae. The sequence continues at coordinate 22,368 of JAOTRI020163205.1, forward strand.
ATGACAACACCGGATTTCTGGAACCTAACATACGTACTCCAAATGTTATCCAATGAAAAGAAACAACCAACCTGAATTATTCAATGGAACACGCTGAATCTTTTTGATACGAAGATCAGAGAAGTACACATAGCCACTCTTTCGATCAAAGTCAAGGCCTACTATGTTTCGGCGGTTCCTAACGATACTGTTGTACTGGTGAGAGTAAATTGAAAACTTGCGGATACTATGTTGAGTAGAATAGAGAAGGTAGCCCCTTTCACCTGGAAACAAGAAGAGCACAACATTAGGCGAGCTTAGCTGGTTGAAATAAACTTCTGTCTGAGCAAAGGGAGAAGCATTTAATCTTTCAGTTCCAGTTGTTTTGTTACATTCTCCCAACTTGGGCGCATATTTTTCAGTGAAAATGTTTGAGAGAATCTTAAATTTAATCTTTAACCGCTTGCTTTGTATGATCACGTCTCTATCTCATTACCAAATTGTTTTATATTATGTGAGATATGTAAGGAGAAAATGGTTGCTGATAACTACTGGGACTGAAAGGGTTAAGAACAAATTCATATCTTCAGTAAAGAAAATCTTGATTCATGAGTTTCCTCCAAGTGTACCACTTTAAAATTCAGTGAAAATCGGGCCAGTAGGATGGAGGAGTAGGGTTAGGAGTGGTGCAATGGAGGAGTAGGGTTAGGAGTGGTGCGATGGAGGGGTAAGGTTAGGAGTGGTGCAACAGTGGGGAAGGGATAGGAGTGGTGTGATGGAGGGGAAGGGTTAGGAGTGATGCGATAGAGAGGAAGGGATTGGAGTGGTGCGATGGAGGGGAAGGGCTAGGAATCGTGTGATTGAGGGGAAGGGTTAGGAGTGGTGCAATGGAGGGGAAGGGATAGGAGTAGTGCAATGGAGGGGAAGGGATAGGAGTGGTGCAATGGAGGGGAAGGGATAGGAGTAGTGCAATGGAGGAGAAGGGATAGGAGTAGTGCAATGGAGGGGAAGGGACAGAAGTGGTGCAATGGAGGGGAAGGGTTAGGAATCGTGCGATTGAGGGGAAGGGTTAGGAGTGGTGCAATGGAGGGGAAGGGATAGGAGTGGTGCAATGAAGGGGAAGGGATAGGAGTAGTGCAATCAAGGGAAAGGGACAGAAATGGTGCGATGAAGGAAAAGGGACAGAAGGGGTGCGATGGAGGGGAAGGGATAGGAGTGGTGCAATGAAGGGGAAGGGATAGGAGTAGTGCAATGGAGGGGAAGGGACAGAAATGGTGCGATGGAGGGGAAGGGACATGAGTGGTGTGATGGAGGGAAAGGAATAGGAGTGGTACGATAAAACCCCTACGAGATTCCAAAAGAAATTTTTAAGGTGCAATTTTAGTAAACAAGAAAATCTGGGTTTACCTCCGTATAAAAACCTATGAAGTTCGCAAGTGACATAGAACAAAGAAAACGATGAAGTAAAAACAATAGATAAAACAAGCACAGTGATAAAACAAAGAAAAACTTCACAGGTTCTTACACAAGGATAAGTCGAAAATCTTTTCTTCTAGATGTTAAAAGAAAATAACCTGATTGATTTATAACCTTTGAGTGGACCAGGAAATAAATGGTTGTAAATAAAATACAATGCGATTAAAATCCAGTTCACTAATACATTCTCACAAATTCTACATTGATACATAAATATGATAAAAAGCTCGTTGAAAATAGTAGCTTTTTCGACTGTTAAGTCGTCTTCAAAAAAAAATTCATTTTACCTAGCATTCTTAATCTTTTCAACAAGACTTTTATTACATATAAACAATTTTCAAGCGTAATTTTTATGTCAACAATTTTAAACTAGATAAACACTGAAAACAAGGCTTTAGATTTTCTCTAAAACCAGCCTACGGGCCTGAAAATGCATTGTTTTTATTGTTTGGTACAGTATACTAATAATCGTTTTCGCAAAAAAAACAGAAAGAAAAAAATTCCCAAGCAAGGTTATGAAAATTGATCAAATTTAAACAAACTGATGAAGATTAAAAGCGAAATTCTCTCAAACTTGTTCAATGAGAAATATGTGCTCAAGTTGGGAGAACTTGATAATTCAACTGGAATTGAATGGATTTATAATTGTTTATATACAAACAAGCTCACTGTGATAGTTACTTGCACTTTTTAAAATATACCTGAAGCACGGCAGGTAGTTTCATCGGCATCTAAATGATATCCGGAGAGACACTGACACTTGAAGCTACCTTTAGTGTTAATGCATTGTTGACTACACTGTCCAAACTTCAGGCACTCGTTTATATCTGTTACAATGATAATAGTTACAAAAAAGATTAGAAACATAACAATTACCAATAATGATAAAGCTAAAAAGAAAATATTAATCATAATTATTTAACATAAAAATCTTTAAAAAACATCGAGTAAACATGATAGACCAAGTTGCATAAACTTTTATATCTATCGCCCTTCCTTTAACCACTAGCTTGGGCATTTACTACTACTATCCTGATTGCGGGTCTGACGGTGCATGGTCATGTGTCTCCACCTCTTCCTATCTTTCGCGTCTCCTGGTGTCAGTTGAGATTCCCTAAGATGCTCAGACATTACCTCCCACCATGTCTTCCGTGGCCGTCCATGGGGCCGATGTCCTTCTATACCCATCTCGCATACTTTCAAAATCCACTCTTCGCTCCGTTGGACATGGCCAAACCATCGAAGATGCTTCCGCCTGAGGACAATACCAAGATCTTCTATGTTAAGCCTCAGGCGAAGGTCTTGCGTACTGATGTTATCTGTAGGTTCAATGGCACACATCCAGCAGAGCATAGCTCTCTTATTCCGCTGTAGCTGAGCCAGATCACTTTGCCTCAGAGGCCAGCACTTTGATACATACAACAAGGCCCCCCTGACACAGGTGTCATACACTCTGCCCTGCGTGTGTGAGGACAAACTCTTGGAACAGAGCAGAGGCAGCAGCTCTCTAAACTCCCCCAGGCAACCCTGACTCGTTATATTGGCAGCTTCACAGCCACCACTTGCAGCAATGCTTTCACCCAGATAACAGAAAGAGTCCACCACATCAAAATGTTGCTCATTGATGGTAACAGATTCAAACGGCCTACAATCAACAGGATGGTCTATGCCTAGACAGCAGTTGCATTTGAAGGAGGGATTCATTCCATAATATTAGATTCATTCCATCCATCAAGATTTTGCATAAAGATCTGTCCATCCATGAATTCATCCATTCATCTTAATGTTTATTGATTTATCCATTTATCAGTCCGTCCATGGATTCATCCATTCCTCTGTTCGTCAATTGCATGACTTGACATTTTTAAAATCTTTAGCAAGAGAAAAAATGCTTGCCTTGAATATATGAGGTCAGCGATTTTTCCCACTGGGTATTAAGTGGTTAAAAAATACCCGAAATGATGCTAGTACTCCATATCCTAAGGTTTTTCTGTTATGTATATCCCATTCTCACTCTTAAGTACAAAAGTAATATACAATTAATAAATTCTAATAAAAGTTGTGTGAATACGAAATTCTTCAAATCTGTAAAAACAAAGCACAAAAAGTAACTCTGTATTCTCCAAGAGGTGAATAACGTTTAGAAGGTAGGTGAGTGATTTCACTGCTCTTCTCAGATCAGTTTTCGCGAGAGCAATCGCTTGCCTCAAATTGCAAGGTCTGCAATTGATCAGTCCACCCAAGGATCTGTCCATATATCTGTTAAATCATTGATTCATCCATTTACGACTCTTTCAAGATTTAAATCTAAATATTATTTTATCTATTTGTTTATCCAACCAGAGATCCATCCATTCACCACCCACCCATCCATCAATTATTTATTAATCAGTAAATCAGGTCAAGCTAACCTGGACATTCACACAGTATAAATCCACCAGGATTTTACACTCTTGGTCAATACATTGATGTTTCAAACAAAAGATTACTTAAGAGTAATTGTTTTGGTTGCCAACAGTTTCCTACAAAGTCTATGATTTAATCGGTCTATTTGCAACATTGAGTTTTTACTTGACAACTAACATTTATTTTTTCAAAAAAATTTGGATAATTAAATAATTGGGATATTTAAATGGTTTAGATGATTGAACAGTCCAGATAATTGAGTTTCAACTGTAATAGAAACAGAAACAGGTGGCTACAAGAATTAAAATTATATATGAGATACTATCAGTCACAAACGAAACAAAGCATTGACAAGCACTATAACAAGCACTGCCAACACATTTTCATCATCAATGAATGTTACCTGAGCATGATCTTGAATCATTATTAAGTGTATATCCTTGCCGACAACTGCATTTGAATCCAAGCTTCTGATCAGTGCATACTTGAGAGCAATGTCCATTAAGGTAGCTGCACTCATTTATAACTGCAAATAATTCATAGAACAATGTTTTTAAAATTTTTTTTTTAACCGCCTGGTTAGCCTAGTTGGTAAGGTGCCTGTCTATTGTGCAGGAGGTCTCGGGTTTGATTCCCGGCCGGACTAACACACAGGGTCTTAAAATAATTGAGGAGAAAGTGCTGCCTTTGCTCTAACATCTGCAAATGGTTAGACTTTTACGTCTTCTCGGATATTACAAAGGACGTTAAACTGTAGGCCCTCGGGGATTATATCTGTGTTTATATGTGTTAGTTGTAATGTGAAACGTCTCCGTCCACCTTAGAGTGGTAAAGATGGCGTCCACAACTAGTAGGCCTTTGACTAGCTAGAAAGACTTGACACTTGAAATAAAGTCTTTATTATTTTTATTTTTACCATTAAAATGTTTTTTTCATTACATACTTTCGTTAAATGATAAATTCCACTTTTAATGTAATTGTAATCATTATTAAATAAAATGAACACCAAAAGAAACAGTAAGAGAATCTTTGTTCTACATTTAACAAGAATATATTAATCTAAAATAATCACATCAATATAATTTACACGCTATTATTTTAGAGTAGAGACTGATGTGATTGTTTTGTTTACAAATAGACGCACACGATGGCTACAAAACGAACGGGAAATTCGAACACCTGATATGAACAAGTTCTCATTCCATACTTGGAAACCACGTGCGTGTATATTTCAGTGTAAACAAAACACAATTGAAAGTCTCCGATTGTCATATTAAAACTGCGACAATCGAAGACAGATGGTGTGTACTATAAATGTCTCTCACGGCCTGGTACTGATTGTTATTAACTGAGACCATCGCGGACAGATCGTGTGTAATTGTATGTCTCTCACGACCTGATATCAATTGTCATTAACTGCGACCATCGGAGACAGATCGTGTGTAATTTGTATGTCTCTCACGACCAGGTACTGACTGTCATTAACTGCAACCATCGGAGACAGATCGTGTGTATTTTGTATGTCTCTCACGACCAAGTACTGACTGTCATTAACTGCGACCATCGGAGACAGATCGTGTGTATTTTTTATGTCTCTCACGACCAAGTACTGACTGTCATTAACTGCGACCATCGGAGACAGATTGTGTGTAATTTGTAGGTCTCTCACGACCAGGTACTAACTGTCATTAACTGCGACCATCGGAGACAGATTGTGTGTAATTTATATGTCTCTCACGACCAGGTACTGACTGTCATTAATTGCGACCATCGGAGACAGATCGTGTGTAGTTTGTATGTCTCTCACAACCAGGTACTGACTGTCATTAATTGCGACCATCGGAGAAAGATCGTGTGTAGTTTGTATGTCTCTCACGACCAGGTACTGACTGTCATTAACTGCGATCATCGGAGACAGATCGTATGTATTTTGTATGTCTCTTACGACCAGGTACTGAATGTCGTTAACTGCGACCATCGGAGACAGATTGTGTGTAATTTGTATGTTTCTCACGACCAGGTACTGACTGTCATTAACTGCGACCATCGGAGACAGATTCTATGTAATTAGTATGTCTCTCACGACCAGGTACTGACTGTCATTAACTGCAACCATCGGAGACAGATCGTGTGTAGTTTGTATGTCTCTCACGACCAGGTACTGACTGTCATTAACTGCGGCCATCGGAGACAGATCGTATGTATTTTGTATGTCTCTCACGACCAGGTACTGACTGTCATTAACTGCGACCATCGGAGACAGATCGTGTGTAACGTGCACGTCTCTAACGACCTGATACCGATTGTCATTAACTGTGACCATCGTAGACAGATCGTGTGTATTTTATATGTGTCTCACGACCTGTCTCTGAATGCCATTAACAGGTCAGCTTATCTTAGTTTACATTAAATCAAGACAAAGTGGTCTAAAGCACCCATCTCCTCACAAAAGCTGCAATAAAAAGCCATCGTAAATTCTGACCGCATAGTAATAACTAGTGTGGAGCTAGGTCAAATCAAACATGGTATCTTTGAACCGAGTTCCGCTTTATAATTATATCTGTCAGGATAATCATCAAAAAAAGGAACCGCAGATTTGAAATGTTTTATCAAAATTGTTTTATTAATATATTTTGCAAAAGGGCTTCTGCGTGCGCACTAATTCATCAAATAAATATCGAATCAGTAATAATATAAAATAAAAATTATTTTAAAATGTTCAGCTCCTCGCCAGTAAGGTGAGGTCCTCAAATCTTTCACATTTTAGTTGCCGCAATCACGCACACACGCTTGGTATTGTACAGGAACAAGCTTTTTTCAAAAATGTTGTCTCCCAAGGAATGACCTATCTCAGTCAGTATAATTCCGTTTATCATTATAAAAATTGAGAAGCAGATTTAGTGAAATCAAAATGTTCATAGTACTTAAGAATTCAACGAATCGATTAGTGTGGTCAAAATTACGTAACTACTAGTACGAAGCAAAGCTTTGAGTACCCTTTGTGTCGCAACAGCAACGCATTTCAATGAATAATCAGACATTTAATTAACTGTTTTTGTTCTCAATGATTCTAGAATACAATTTTTAATAATTCAATTTGAAGACCAAGTTCCTAATAAATGAAAAAGGTTTATTAACTGCATTAGCAATTAAAGTGTTTTCAGAAGCTCACACGAAGGAGCGAGCAACTCCCATAATAGACCTATGTCACGGGGTTTTCATGAACTGATATATTTTCAGATCACTTTTAGCAGGAAATTTCAATAGAAGTTTCAGTGCCGGAGGAATCAGACAATTCATACGAATTAACAGTGATCAGTGTTATTGATGAAGTTTGGACGCATGTGATTCGTTTGAATTCGCAATAACTGAATTAAAAATAAGTCGGTTCGTAAAAACGCCGTGACATTAGAACATTGAACTTGCTCACTCTTACTTATGGGCTCCTGGTGTTTAAGCGTATTTCATCTTTTAGGTTTTACTATACCAATACTCAATAACACAAGGGAAGTTCTAACTCCTATATAAATGTGTAAAGTACTTCAAACGTCATAATCCTGTAGTTCCTGATAAAACACGAATATATTGAGAGCGTCCGGAAAGTCTCTGCTGTGAGTTTGACTCTGATAACTGTTCTTTGATAAAAAAAAATTTCATGCATTTCCAATTGAAAAGATTAAGAAATTACGCAAAATTCTAGTATAATTTTAAAAGCATTATTTGACATTGAGTTTTCCGCTTTTTTCTACAATAATTGGCTTCTTTCTTTGTCTAGAGTATACCCATAATCCTATAAGGGGTGTTTTTGTTCACGTATTCAAGAAACAGAAGCCAAGAAGCACCCTAACTAGATATTACGGTTGTACAAAATAATTTACATGAATAGACACATTTATAAACTCACTTGTATTGAACTAATAATGGAGCCTAAGTTTCAATATACATACTATGTATTCCTTTTTAAATATAAATTTTTCCTCATTTTACTGACAATATTTGTAGATTTGAAATGCTTTTCATTTTAATTTCTGACAATGTCGGTGATCCTTTAGAGTTTTTCAAGTTTAGGTAGCGATAACTTTAAACCAATATACACTTTATATTTTTCATGTAATATTGTTTATAAGGACAATTTCATTAGATTTGTTCAGGGCTAGCTTGTTATATACAAAAACCTGCTAACGTTATATAACCCGTCACCACCAATGATGCCGGAGATTTTTTAGAGTTTTTCAAATTTAGGCAGCGATAACTTTAAACCAATATACACTTTATTTTGTTCATGAAATATTGTTTAAGGACATTTTCATTAGATTTGTTCAGGGCTAGCTTGTTACAAAAGCCTGTTAACGTTATATAACGCTGTCCCTGGGCTAAGCAAAAATTCGAGTAGCAATATAGCAATTAAAGAAAAGTTAATGGGTTATTGTAAAACATAGTTTGGACTTCCGAAGAAAAAAACGTGTTAATAATATAATGACAACCCAAAATATTTTCTGTTCGGTTAGAAACAAGAACATGAATTAAAAATTTAACCCTGGGATAATCAGCTTTGGCAAAACTAAGCTCTGATCAGTTATATAGTATAGAAAGCAAAACCATGGGTTAAACAATAATCGTGGGTTAGTGCTAAGGGCCTTGATGTATAGAAGGAAACAAGACCATGGGTTAAAAGATTAACAATGGGTTAGTGCTAATCGGCACTGGGCCTTGATGTAAAGTAGGAAAAAAGACCATGGTCTTAATATTTAACCCTTGGTTAGTTTTAATCGGCTATTGAACAACTGCGCCTTGATGTTTGGAAGGAAACAAGACCATAGGTTAAAAATTAAACCCTAGGTTAGTGCTAATCAACTATTTAACAACTATAGACAGATAGATATCTATAAATGGAAAAAACATCCATAAATTGACTTATGGTAAACAACGAACAAAAAGAAATGTGGAGAACACGCACAAATTGCACGTTAATGAAAAAATAGACTCAGCAACATAAATTCTGGTCAATTTGTTTTTGATCAAAAATTTTGAGAAAACTCGACTTACTTCAGAAAAGTCAATATTTTGTAAGTTTCATGCTATTTGTTTTGAAAGCAAATTTAGTTAATTTCAAGTTAAAATGTTTGACTTTAGAGGGAAACTAGAAGTTTGTTCTACGTCCGTCTTCAAACGCCATTTCAGATATAATAATAGGTAAAGCAAATTATTCCTTTAGATAAAAATAGAACAGCTATTGATAGCCAATCAGAAACATCTTCTTTCTATTGTAACAATCTACTGTCTGGTAGCTGACTTTCAGCCACTAAAATGGTTAGTGGCAAGCAATAACATGCATAAATGAATTTATGAGACAATGTGGAGCTGTATGCCCTTGTATATGTTTGAGCTCGTTTTGCATTATTTCTTTAGTTTTCATGCTTAGATTCAGCGAAGCCTGTTTCCACATGGTGTATTAGAAGCAAGTTCTATGGTGACGACAACTTGTCACTAGACTCAAACATCAACCGGAATAAATTTGTTCAAAAACCTTTAGTAATAACTCTGCTAGAGTTTTCTGTTTCTAGAAATATCGATTTAAAGATTCATTTTAGGATTTCATTAATGAATACCCTATTCAAAATTGCAATGGCGAATGTAATACTGAACCTGTTTTTAAGAGAAGTCATTCTGACAAAGCCTAATAAGGTCTAAACAGCCGGGTGTGGTTGCTAACACTTAGATTGACTAGTACTTAGGGGTTAATAACCCATACCAACGTGGCCTTAGGGCTTGTTCACATGAGGCGGCAGGGATATCTTGGGTGATGGATGAAAATGTCTCTGCTTCACCTGAGAAAAACTGACCCTATGATGTCTCGGATTATGTTGCTATACATATATGTAAAGAAAATGATTAAAAATATAAATCAAAGGTGGCTTTTCGCCAAGGCATGAAATGCGATGTGAGATTACTGTTTAAAACTTCTTTACTTATTTCACCTGCAAGGATTTAAAATGAAATTAAGTCTGTCGACGTTATAGGCACGAACAGAGAGGGTTTTGGAGAAAGGAACGGACGTTAAAGAAAGAATACACTGAATTTTAGCCTAGGTTTCTCTCGGCCAAGTCAAAATGAGAAGGACCCTGGCCAAGCAAGTTTTGATCGATCGGTCGGTCGGTCGATCGGTCGACTGACAAACCCCTTTTGATTATACATTAAGGCATTCATGCCTTAAAAAGGATAAAAAGTTATGTGACTACAATTAGCTAACGCTAAGGTATCTTTATATATACACATACATAAGGTCCCCAGTTCGATGCTGGCAGTTTGCCGAGATTGGAATATTTGCGTGACCTTCCTTTCTGCCTAAACCATCTCAGCCTTGCATCTTTCCGAGATAAGTAAATAAGTACCAGCGTCTGTTGGTATCTTTATATGAATATATATAAGATCCCCAGTTCAATGCTGGCAGTTTGCCGAGATTCGAATATTTGCGTGACCTTCTTTGCCGCCTAAGCCAACTCAGCTTTCGATTCTTCCGGGGTAGGTAAATGAAAACCAGCGTCTGTTGGAAACTAACCTGCGATAGATTAGTGTCCCGTACCGGGGGAGTCAAAGACTCTCATCCGCTGAACACTACAGAAACCGGAGATAAGCGCCGGCCCCATGGGCCACTAGGCTCGTATAAGGATTTAGCTAGCATTATAGATACCAAAAGTAATCTTAACACTTTAGAAACGCTGGCAAGCGCGGCCCCATAGACCACTAGGCTCCTAAAGGATTTAGCTAGCTAAGTTATCCCCGAGTTGTCTCGGATTAATGTGAATGGAATGTCTGGGACACAAAATCTGGCAAGGTCCGAAATACCATGCAGGACTTGGTCATATCCCCATCCGCGTGATATCTTGTTTCATGTGACCCGAATAGTTTGTAAACTTGATGAACTTCTTTGCTCTATGTTACTGTTCTCCATTTCCCTAATGAAATATGACGTCGATCGTGCACAATAAACCAAAAAGCTTTGAGATGTAAACGATAACGGCAGATAGACTAATGAGGTATCACACCAGGAACAATAGAACCTAACCGTGTCAGTGCAAACAATATGAAACAAAGAAACATTGTTGTCTTCTTTGTAGTTTGCTGCATGAGTTTCCTAGCAAGTCCCCTTTAACAACTTTACCCTTGGTGACCATTTCGGCGGCTTCAAGTTTTCTTCTAGCAAGTCCTATGTGCTATCTATAACACTGGTGAATGCTTATCATATGAACCAAATCCCACAAGCATTACGGAAAATAAATCTTTGTTATTTTACATTTACAATAACTATTTATCTGGTGCACACTTTAAATACTAAAATAGGAGCTTGATGGAACAAAGAATGAAAGATTACTAACTCTGACAATGCACAAATGTTGGACGGTAACGAAAATGCAATCTTACTTTGAACAACTTAACTAACCAAAACAATGGACTTCTAAAGAAGATGAGTCATCAAACTAGTGAACCAGAAACAAACGGAAATTCAAACAGATGCTTTTGAGAGATCCTTTGGAAAGAAATAAGTTTCAGTTAAAACACTTTTCTTTTTGACCACGAAAGGAAGCAACTTGAAAAGCTCGAAGAATTACTATAGATATACGATTCAGAACTTTAGGAAGTACTATATTTTATTCGCATTAATAAAGTTTACCATAACTTTCCTTTACTCATATTTTGCACGCTCACTAATTTAAAAAAAGCAACAGAAAAAAACCTGCAATGAAAAATGAAAATCCATATGTATACACACATAGAAAATCAGATTTTAATAACAAAATTGAAAAATATAGATTATTCAAGATGCAATAAAAACTTTAACTTTGGCAGAAAAAGTTTAAGTTTTTTATTTTTTCATCATACTGTTTAATCAAAACTTCGTTTCCAGGGTTTTGTATCGAGAGTTGAATCAAGGATGTCACTAACATTTCGATCCACACGATACATGTGATCCGTGGTTTAAATCACATAATCCAAGTTCATCATCATCATCATTATTAACGCACCAAACACTATTGGTATCAGCGACGTCTTGATGCTCCACAGCTTCGCTATCTCTCTTCTCAAATATTGATATTTCTCAATCTTTTCTTTCTCTTTTACGAAAATTCCAGAATCATTAGGTACTGCAATAACAATGATAAAACACTAGCTGTCTCTCTTATTTACAACTACCAGATCTGGCTTTCGCGCTTGAATTTTCTTGTCCGTCTGGATGTTGATGTCCCTGAGGAGTTTAGTTCCATCACTTTCCATGACTCCTTCCTTTATCTTTTTTCATCAACCTGAAACTTGCAGTGAAATCATCATGAAAGCGCGATGTTTGTGAGATGTGCTTTTATTTACGAGCCTAGTGGCCCATGGAGCCGGCGCTTATCTCCAATTTCTGTAGTGTTAAGTGGATGAGAGTTTCTGACTCCCCCTGGACGGGATACTGATCCATCGCAGGTTACCTCCCAGCAAACGCTGGTACTCATTTACCTACCCCGGGAGGATGGAAAGTTGAGTTGGCTTAAGCGTAAGAGGTTACACAATCATTCGAATCTCGGCAAAAAGCTGAGATCGAACTAGGTACCTTGTGGCTGTAAAGCAGAGATCTCAACAACTGCACCAAACATGTCCGCCCACATTCTTAAATTAGTAATAAATAATAGCAAATCTAAAACGTGAGTAGTCGGACTGCCTCAGCATGACATAGCTAAAAGCAAGCTCAATTTTCTTAATTTGCGGTTTTAAACTAAAACAAAATTCCAGATTTACAAGTAATGCTAAACCCATTGAACAAAAAAAAAATAATAAAATGAAAAATGAATGAAATATGTAATCAAATATTTACTATAAACACTTTGAAACCGTTTTAGTTTTCAGACACATATGTATCGCCCGTGTCACTGAAACGCATGCGCGAAATTTTCGTGAGCGTATCGTAGGATGCATTGCATAGTTTGAGTACTAATTGAGTATTAATTGAAAAAGTATCGAAGAATATGATTGATACTAGGGTCAAAAGACACACGGAAAGATACATAAACTCCTTGGTGGACCTACAAAGTATTCCCGAAAAAAATCGGACTTCAAATTCAGGAATATTTTCCCTTACGTTGCTCCTCTCCTTAAAAAAGCAGTCACGCGGCACTACTACAAATAAAAACAGCTGTGTTTAATAACGTGCATGGGTCATACAGGGAAAACACTAATAAAAAATATGACTACACGGCGTAGTGCAAAGCAGTTAAGTAACATCAAGGTTGTACAAAGACTGATAGTTTTGGAAAGACAACTTTCACCTCTACAGTATATATCCATGTCGAATTAAAGGTGATAGCTTTTTACTTTATAATAGAGCAAAAAAAAACAAGTTAAGCCGGAGCTCACGCAACTTTGGTTTAGCATATTTCAAGCATCATATCCGGTGACTGTGTTAAAAGTAACTATAAAATAACAACTAGTTCAGTTTAAAAAGAGGAGCAGAAAGATGTACCAAGGAGGAAGACGCGAATAGCAAGATTTTATTGATCGGGCAATTCTTTGTCAACTACAAATCGTATAAAAAAGGTTTCAAAAACACCAACAAAACGTTCAACGAGGAAAATTAAAAATATGAATTCTGCAAAAACAAAAGCCAGGGACTCAGAGAATGTGGTTACAACATCTAGTTGTGCAAAGGCAAAAGGAAATGTTCCCAAACCACCAACAAAACATAACAGTTTACAACAAAAAACAAACAGTTCGTTTTTATACGGCTTACATTCATATAATGAAAAGGACAATACAGGCTTTAACCAGTGTTCACGTAGCAATTTAACTGTAACGTCAGCTTTGTCAACATCGCTTCAGTACATCACTAAGATTCCAACACATTCCTCTCCTAAAAAATCTAAAATTAATTTGAAGTTTCTTGGATGCGACTGCATTTCGGATTTTAAAAAGAAAAGCGTTGTACAAATTACCGAACCGACGGCTTCACCAACTCAGGAATTTTCGACAAATCAAGACCTTATCACGACCAATGCTGAAAGTTTCTCCAGTGATAACCAAGATGACTTAACATCAAAAGCCATCAAGAGGTACAGTAAACAACGTGAAAAATCACAAAAACTTAAAGTAAAAGACGAGAAATATTGGAAAAAACGAATCAGAAACAATCTTGCAGCAAAAAAATCGCGCGAACTAAAAAGAGAAAAAGGAAAGTGCACTGAGCAAAGGATAACTTCTTTGGAGATCGAAAACGAAAAATTAAAACTAGAACTCAGTTGCCTATTGTTAGAAAATCAAAACTTAAGACAAATGATCGGAAGCCAGTTGTAATTATAACAGTTGAGGTTACTGCAAAGTATTGTATTGAAGATTAGACAGAACTATTAAACGAGTAATTATATAATAGAGACATTGAAATAACAGGGTTACTGCAAAGTACTGTATTAAAGATTAGACGGAACTGTTAAACGAGTAATTATAATAGAGACATTGAAGATGTCTTATGCCCTCGGCAAGACAGGAAGAGGCTACGTCATATCTTCAAATTTAACAAGAGACTGCGCGCTAACAAACATTGATACTGAAGACTAACCAAAATCTTCCTGAACCAAAACCTTCAGGAACATTCGGGACTTGGTGTCAACAGCCCATGAGGATGAAGGCCAACTCAAATCTAACAAGACCTTCAGGAGAAATCGTGACTTGGTGTCAATAACCAATGAGAATTAAAGCCGAGTTTTTCATCTAATAAGATCTTCAAGAAGAATAGGAACTGATGTATCTCACAAGACCATCACACTCGGTGTCAATAAGCTATCTAATTGGCGAACGTTAAGGATGAAAGGAGTTGGTGTCAATAGGCTGTACGTTTACATGCAGGCCAAATAATAAGTTAATAAAGAATCAGACATAAAACCTTAAGGATGAACGGACTTTATAGTGTCAGCAGCCTGCGATGCAAAACACCGAATATAAAGCTACTCAAGATATCAAATGTTATGAATGAATCAACTTGCTGTTAACAACCGATAAGTATGAAGACCGAATAATATGCTGTTATTACAAACTGGTTCCTTGGATAATGCAATTTGATACTTTTGATTGGCTCAGCCAATCACTAGTAAAGATATCGTTGACGTCATTCCTTTGTTTTTCCCGTCTTTTTCGTTTAGTTTTTACGTATCTATGTAATAAGAAGAAAAATACACGTTCGCTTGAACATATGAAGTTTATCATCTCGCGGGAAAAAATTTCTCTCGTTTGCTGCACTCACTGGTGAAATATTTTTAGCGCTCGAAGATAAACTTCATATATGTTCGCGCAACGGTGTAATATTGGGAGAAAAATTTCTCTCGTTTGCTGCACCCACTTGTGAAATATTTTTACCGCTCGAAGATAAACTTCATATATGTTCGCGCAACCGTGCAATATCCTCTACATATACAATCAGGGACCAGGTATCAATAACCTGCAATGCTATAAAAACCGAATACAAACCTCTTAAAGAAAGCCAGATCTTGAGGATAAATCGACTTCAATGTTTTGTCAATAACACACGAGGATGAATAACGAATAAACAACATTAAATAATAATCAGTCCTTAAGCCGTAAAGTCAAATATGCTTCGTGTCAATAACTTCCAAAGCCGAATATGCTATTTAATCAAAGTCAACGAAGCTACTTTTATCTTTTAGTAACACTCAACTAATCAAAATAAAGTACAGAAACACTTATATAAACATTCCATTCATTTGGCTTTGAATTATATTTGCCTTTTCTTCTACCAGGGAAACATTAACAGTAGACACCACAAAGAGTAGCCAATCAGAATGCATTATTTGGATCAGTGCACTACTATATAGAGTGATACATTAACACCATTACACACCCTGGCGAGACCGTCGTGCAAAACGTCTGGAATACCGGGTGTATAAATAGAAGAAGAGAGGAAGGAAATGAGGGATACACTCATAATTATAAGAAAATACGTTAATAAAATACTGATAATGAATTTGGTTAAATGTTAAGAATATTTTAAGAATATTATGGATCAGATTTTGTTAAGAATATAATTTTCTACGTTTGAAAACAAAAACGTTACTGATTACATGTTATGCAATTGCACTCTAATCCTAAGTCAAATACACATCTATGAAGCCCTTTGATACCACAGTCGTTAATTTTATAAACAAATATTCCATGACCATGTCACCGATATTTCTAAAACAAATTAGAACATTCGTAAGAATATCTTCAGCCTAAAAACGGACAAAACTGATAAAAAAGTCCTGCCTCGGTCTAAAAAACAATGTTTTGATAAAAAAAAAATGTATCTTGACATTGACAAGCAAAGAAACAAAATTAAGTTTTAACATCAACTGATCGGATGAATTTGAACTCTTAGTTGTAATTGCAGTAAGCTAGTGGATAATCCGTTTCCTGATAAGTGGATGTCTCGAGATGTTCAGAGATATATTGTGTTTAAATTATAAATATCGAAGGGCATTGACGGAACGCTCTCAAGATTAATTATACTTTTATACAGAGGATGAATTAATGATTAATGTTAAAATTTCGTATTAAAATTTCTACAATATTTCCTTACTTATATGTATAAGCTTTAGATTGTTAGTTGCAACTTGAAAACTAACTGCATGTACTAAAAGACAATGTCTAGTCAACTGTTTAATCATATACTGAGAACAAACTTGTCAAGTAAATTCCCTTGTTAACCTGATGATGTTGTCCCAATAGCTACGACGTTTTATCCTTTTAAAACGTATAGTTGGTTTTTTGTAATGTTTGCCAAATGTTTTGTCCATCAAGATAAACCGGATTAAAGTTAACTTTCAAAAAGTGAGTGGGCTGTGCGCTCGTGAAATAATATAAAACTCACGTAGGCGATTTCTTTGCGAACCAATAATTGCTAATTGTCAATTGTTTCGTTTCTCTGTTCCAATATTGAAGGAGCCAGCTCTTATAATCAGTAGGATATGCAAATAGCATTTATGTGATAGGCGTTCATTGATAAGATAAACTTGAGGTAGAAATGGACTTTGAAGGCAAGAAACATCCGCTTTGCATTTGCAACGTTTAAAATAAAATACATCGATCACCACCATACTTTCCCCATGAAAAGGGTTATCTTTTCCCGTTGTTAATTCAATGGAGTTTGCCCCGAAACTGATACGAAAAGCTTTTTGACTCTTTTGTTTTGAATTAGTTGTACAACTCCTACCAGGGTTCAAAATAGTCGCCGGCTACCGGCGATAGCTGGTAGATTTTGAACCTTGCTGGCGATTTTCGTCTCCACAATACAGTTTAAGATCAATAAATAATCGGCAACGTTTTCGCCGAATCGGTCGTTGTAACAAAGCACAAATAATTTCACTTCCAAATGGAATACTTTCTTCATTAATTAACATTTGCAAGATGGTAAAAATATATATTTGCTACTTTGTATCTTTCTGTCACGGATTTTATGGCTCTGCCCTCACTCAAAGTCAAAGTCAAAGCCAAAGTTCAGTCCAAATATTACAATCATTTATCTCAAACTGATTGAATTAAACCGAGTATGCAGATTCACTAGTATAGCGTAGTTTTGTAGGTTACATATGATTATACCGTTTTGCAAACCGAGGGTATTTTACCTGGCAAAGAAATCAGCCGGCAAAGATTTGGGACCAAACAAAAGAGCTTACAAAATAAAATAAAAATCCAGAACGTTATTTTAAACCTTGGCTTGATGTGAACTATATATATTGTTCTTTGGTAGACGAATCTTACACAATATATTAAATGTGGAGTACTTTGAATAAAATCCCCGCCATTAAAAATAACCTCCAGCAACTAAACACACTGTAAGCAAACGCGAAAATGAATAAGGTCGAACTGCACTTTACCGAGCTCGCGGATAAAATTTAAGAGCTCTAGTAAAAGATCATTGACAAAACATCTCTCGTTAGCAAATCAATTTATTGAGTGCAGTCAAGGCGAACGAAACTTGTTTTAATTGCATAGAATAGCGCAAAGAATCATTTTGTAATTATATAACACAATTTCTTATCTCTCGACCAAAACGCCTTGATTTCCCTCGTTACGCGCTGCTAAAACAGCCAAATCACAATTTGTACTTCGTGTTTGATACTAAATTATTGCTGAATCATGCTTTTGTCTCTTTCTATAAGACTTTAAGAATCCACTTTAAAATGATTTTAATGACGAAGTGGAAAGCTTAAATCACTATAATCTATTCCGCCCTGAGATTACGTTAGAAAAGAGATTGATGTTTATAAATCACCCGATATTTTTTTGAAAACTTTTTTTCTAATTACGCACTTTGTTCTTTTCCGTTTCCAACAAAGTCGCTAAGCAAATATTGAACGCATGGATGAATTTATAAAAAGCACAAACGCAATTCTTAACGGCTAAGCAAAAGACTATATAAAATAATTGCGTCTAAAGTTTGGAGAACACAACCTGTATCCTTTGGATTCCTGCGGTACTCAAGGGTTACCTTTTGTGGTACTGACGCTTCGACATACTACGACAGTCGGCGCCATATTGAATAAATTATCTCGCTTTGCACGTCACATATCGTTGCACAAATGCCATCATGGCAAGTAGTTTTACTATGTATAAAAAAGGAACTTTCAAAGTTGATATTAAGAAAGAAATGTCATTCTTTAAAATGAAAACTATCCTGCAAAAAGCAGAAATAAAGTTTTCTTACTTCATTTTTGTGTTAAGTGTTTGTTCTTAGAGCATTTTTAAAAATCTCTTAATAGATAACGAAGACACTTCACTAATGAAAGATTTCACGCTTTTCGTAAGAACAACTTAACAAGAAAAGGAGGCACAGTTCGGCCGAAAATTAGGAGGAATACAAAATAAAAACAAGCTTAAGCTCAAGCTAAATGAAAGATCCATAGATCTAAATGTTTAATTTCTCTACGCAAGGTTTGGATTCATTTTTTATATTATATGAGAGTGAAAATGTTTCTAGTTAAACTTCATTTACATTTGCAATGTTTACAGTAATTGAGTAAATGCAATCGAACACTGTTTCCCAATTAACACTCTAACTACAACGCTGTTCCAAGTGAGACACGAATACAAACAATTAGCATACACTGTTTATCAATGCCTTTTCGTTTTGATCTCTCCGCGTCCCTTTAAAACACTCACCTAAATAATAACAAATTAAAACTGAAATTGAGGCCCAAGCAGCATAAACACGAACAACAATGAGTCATAATTTACATGTACTTGTAGTGCTAAACATATATGGAAGTGCTTGTAACACCCACACACGCCTCGGAATGCTCCGAGAAAAAAAAAGACAAATTCGGTTTTGCAGACTAGACTAGGTGTTGGCTTTTAAAATAAAAAAATTATAGCCAACAACTCTAAAATATATAAAACGTATGAATCTTCGGAGAAAGACCAGCTTCATAACGTTATTTGATGAAACCTAGTGCCAATTTTATTGCGAGACGATAAAAAATTGGAATTACAAAATAGAAAAAGCTTCACCTGAGAATATAAGTATCTCCCGGTGTGTCATACTTTTCTTAAGATAACATGCAGAATACATTTCATACTGTGTTTTATAGGTCTTGGTTATGTTGATCTACAAAGATAATTTTAAAAAAACGGAAAGGCTTCAATTTAGATATTCGCTTGAAGTTTTGGTAGTCCTTTTTACACGGAATGAATTTAAAAACTACTTCGAGTCTTTTCTAAAGAAAAGTGGCATATTAATGAACCAGAAACTAAACAATGAATACGATTGTCAGTCGCTTAGCAACGGTGGGCTCCATAAACAGTGCGTGACATAGCACTGGTCGAAAGTACATCACCGGCTTTGATGAGTACAACGCTAATGAAGAACAACAATGAACAATATTGAAAATAATGTTCAGTCGTAATGCAGATATCACGCTCTTGTGAAGTACTAAACTTTTTTCGGAAATCCTAAGATTGTAATATTGGGTTTGTTTATTTACGTTTGCAGTCAAAGTGACTACAAATTATCAAAAACTAAAATTTTCCCACGGATGTGTCAGAAATCTTAAGTTTCTACGAATAAAACTGATAATGTTTGCTATTATTTTAATGTTCACAGCAAACACTAACTAGTCATTTCAAGAAACTAACAATAGAAATAGTAAAACTAATGCGTTTAATAAAACGTAATTATTTTATTTGCCTAATCTCCCCTCAATCAAAATAGTGGCATCCAGTAAATGGAAAGAGGAAGTTCAACGAGGGGAAGACTAAGTTCGAAATAGACATCCGGAAGGGAATTTTTAGAATAGTTTCCCAGAGACTGTGATAAATGACGTTATAGCCTGTAATGACGTTAGCTCTATGAACCAATAAATTATTTAGTCATTGGTGTGACTCTTTAAGCGCTGTGATAATCGGCGGGTATAAAAAGAGGAAGAGGGACCAGCGACCGTGCACATAAGTTCGTTCGTGAAGCAATGGCCGGCAGCAATGAAGCAATAAACTTTGTACACGGGTTAGATTATCTGACCTTTAGCAATGGAACTTCAGACTCAAACATATATCTGGCAAATAGTTTACCAAATATCCAAAATGTTTTACATTTCAAAGACCCAAATCAGGCAGCAAAAACCTGGAGCAACAACTCAGACAACAAAAATCCAAATCTTACTTTTTCAGATCCAACCAATAACTGTACGCCGAAACTTTTTCAGCCTGTCGTACCATCTTTCCCAGCTCAGCTAGAGGAACGCTCGTGGAACCGAAGTGTTCCTTCTGCATTTCACCAAGTAAAGCGCAAAGGAACCCTGGAAGATACTTTCGACATGCATCCTGGGTATTCCAATGAACCATCAGTCAAAACGTCTTCTTCTTGTTCCTTTGAACCTGCCGTTAAGATGACGCAAAACTTCCCGTCTTGGGGAGATGTCCAAGATCTTATAGAAGCAAGTAGCCAGCAAACTGATTCAGGTGCAAAAAAGAATAGAAAGCGTAACGAAGAGAAAAAAAGGAGAGCAAAAACAGAGGTTCAAATAAAGGATGAAAAATACTGGGAAAAACGCAAAAAGAACAACATAGCAGCAAAGAGGTCACGTGATGCTAAAAGAGAAAAGGAATTAACAAAACAGAAGCGAGCAATGCTTCTACAAATTGAAAATACTCGACTTCGACTGGAGCTCAGCTGGTTACAAGAACAGAACAAGAACTTTAAACAACGCATTGGCATTTTACGCGATTAATGAATCGCTTGAGAAACCACACTGACAACTGTACTTACCTTAAGACTGTAAATAGTAAAACTTTACTTGCCAGAACATTTAATGTTGTCGGAAACTAAAACTGACTTTCAGTTTTAATTATTAAATCATGACTACTGCAAGAATATTATTTTAAAAAGTGGTACTTGTCGACTACCGAAGTGTTTCAGAAGGACCGAAAGTGAAATAGGAAGCTTGACGAATGGCTGCAAAGGAAATGTGATTCTTGGTGCTAACTATATATCGCATACTTGTAAATATAATCAAGAAGATGCATAAGTAGTATCACGCAGTTGTAAATTGAATTGATTTGTAAAGTCCGTAATTTAAAGGAAAGTGGAAAGATGTATATTTCTCACTAAACACCATACAAATAATATCGATGAAAATGTACATTTTAGAAATGTTGTAAATACTAAAAGATTAGAAACGAACTCCAGAAAGTTATGTATATATGAAATCCTTAATATAACGAGGATAAAAAACACAAGTGAATAATAAAAGTTTTCCATAATAAACCATCGAAATCTTCATAAAAAGTAGCGGTACACCATAATAACATCTACAAGACGAAAAGTAACATATTTAGAAAATGTAAAGCGATACAGGCAGATAATTTTACCAAATTACTAAAACAAACTATGCCGCCCTAAGTCTCTTCAGTTTCCCTTTAAATCTCTATTCCAGTTAACATTTCGAACTGGGAGAAGCCAAAACCAACAAAAATTAACAAAGTACGGCAAATTTGACCCTAATATCAGATCATCAGAGACAAACAGCTGGCATTCCGCGTCGTGTCGGTGGAATCTCAAACCGCTTTTTTCCTACTGGAGTTTCACTACTTATGATAACGGATCTAACTTTGGTCAATAATAGAATTGTTCGTAAAAACGAATCAAACTGTACTTTCGTATCTGCACTGTAGAGACTAACAGTCGAGTACAATTGTTTTCTTGCTATTATCATTACACGGTTTCTACCACCTTGTGACAAATACTCGTTTTTTTTTATTTATCAGTAGAGATCACTTGATCATAACCACCTCGAGGCTTTCATCCAAAAAAGTCAAGAAATAGATGTTTTAAGGTGTACATAGAGTCATATAATGAAAAAATAAACTCCTTAAAATTCTCCCCAAAAGAAAGCACGGGAGTACAGGAACGGCATTTAGGTATAATGTGACTCGAATATCACATAACAGTGCTTGCAATACTTCAGATAATTTCCTGAAGGGCAGTTTTAGTGGTTTGCTGACCAATGCCTAAACTCATCACGAAGGGCTAAAATGGCTTAATCCCTGCCAATTTCAAAGAGCTGTTTATTGACAATTTGAATTTGACAAACGATTTGGAAAGATCAGTAACAGTTCCATTGCCTAACAGTTGTCTGCAATTCATGGACAAGGAGAAAATTTAACAAATGTGCATGGCTTACCAGCTGCTGTCAGCACTTCTAAACTAATTTCTATCAGATTGCTGTTCTGCCTTGATAATAATTTTGCAGCATGCAAAATTGAAGATTGGTACGAGATCAAAATGAAGAAAGCAGACGAGTTATTCTCAGTATGTTCTTCATAGAATACAAACTTCTTTTCTTGCATATAAACTTTCCACTCATTTTTCGGGTTTTTCTTAATAAAGTTAAAAAACATCACAGTATTGATATAAAAACTGAACAATATACAAAGCAGATAAATTATTCTCAGGGAGTATGTTCTTCATAGAATTCAAACTTCATTTCTCGAAGATAAACTTTGCATTCATTTTTCGGGTTTTTCAGTAGTTACTCGTTGAGTGGCCCGAATTTTCTTAGCTCATATAACATACAAAAATTCACTGTTTCTCAGCGAGTTTTAATCGATTAGATGAGAATTGATATGACTGGATACCGACCATTCCAATGTTCGTGTATTCTCTACTGGTGAAATTTAACAGAAAATATTGGTTGTCTTCAGAGATCAAAGAATTAAGACGGTAAAAAAGCGTAAAGTTGATTTTTTTTAGCTACAATATTTTGTCTGGTTAGCCATTATCAGCCATCCCAAGAAACGATGAATAATCGTTACACATACATACACGTAATATAGTACTACAAGCTAGTTTGTATTTTACTAGTATATATGTAATTAATTATTACATACTATTTGGGACGAATGGGCTTCCTGTGGCGCAAGATATCGATTTCGTGCGCATGCTAGCAAGCTAGCTGGCTAGAAATTTTGTTTTTAGCGCCTGCAGTACTGTATATGTAATCAGCGGCTGTCTTTGTTTCTTGCTGTCTCCAGGCGAAGATGAGTTTGCAAAGTTTATCACGTTGAATGTGACTCGAGAAAGTATTCATCAAAGTCGCTTTAGCAACATTTGTAGAGAAAAAAGTGTGCTTCTAACGCGTCTTTCAGCTTTCTTATGTGATTTGTGTGATATTTCGACGTGGACAACAGAGACCGTGGATCTTGTTTTAATCGAAGATTTCTTGTTCTTGAAAGCAGAGACGATTTCTCTAAAATTATCTGCCAGATCGAGTCCTTTGGTCTACGATGACACAGAATAAATCTCCCGACGTGGCAAGTTTACGATAGTTTCATTTATTGCCATTTCATGTTGATTTGATGTTTATAAATATTTGAATTGTTTTTATAAATAAATTATATAACTATATATTCATTCTAATGGTGATTTCATGCTTTGTGTGTCCGTTTTTGATATAATTTTGTTTATTAATTTTGAACTCAAGTTTTACTTGAAATAAATATTTAAATGATCCATGCGGTAGGATTGGATATGAACATCGACTTTTTGATGATTGTATATCCATACAAAAATATTTTTGCAGTTCGGATATTGCAGGACTTCACTTTCGATAGAAATTGCTAGTTGTACCTATACATAAAGTTAGCCAAAATAATGCACTTGAGTATATACAACACAAGTAAATAATACCTTTCGCGCACTCTGATTGGCTAGCTCAGAAGTGAAGCCAAGTATTATTCACCTCCGCGCTGCAGGATAAAAAACGAAAAAAAACAACAAAATGACTTCCCGTTTAGCTTTAGTTTCCGAAGAGAAAATTATCCTAATGATCGAAGAGGCTGTACCAAAAATAAATAATTAAAATGGCAACAAAGTTTGATTTAACATTATTTAATGGTTTAAGCAACGGAACCACGAAAACGATTAACGTTTTTAGACATGTACTTCCTTCAAAATCCATTAAGAATATGGCTGTATTTACATGATACCGGATCGAGTTTCTAACTCTGCATCTGAATGCACAGTGTTTACATGAGTCCGGAACAAAAAGTGATGTCAATCTGGATCGGGTTCGAACCGGATTTTCGTTCCGGATTGAAACTTTCAATCCGAAACGAAATCACATCCAAGAATCATGTAAATGAAGATCGATGTTCATTCCGGAACGAATCTGGGCCACGTCCCGGTTAACACACGAGTAGTTTTGTTTTTCTGCTGTCATTTTGCAGGCTCTCCACTTAGTAAGGCTTCCTTCCAGTATATAAGAATTCGTTTAGAAGCATTCCATATAACCACTGTACCAAATTTTGTTTTTCATTCCGGATTGAACTAGATCCGGTCTCATGTAAACACACCCTAAAAAATTATACGAGACCGCAGGTGTCCATGTTGTCATGTTGGTCCATTAATATCTTTTGGGTAATTTCATTGGTCTGATGTGACGAGATTAAATTTTGCCGGCATGAAGATGGTTATCCAATAAAGTATCGATAAATTACCTGCATCATTGTTTAAACAGCAGGGACCAAGGCATGTGAAAAAAGGGAGCGGTTTATAGTCCGAAGGGTACAGTACCCATAAACAATGACACTCAATATCTACTGTAACCTGTAAACTTGTGCTATGACTTCAGAAAAATGTTCGACATCAATAGCTTTCATCTTTCTCAAACATTTAACCAAACTTTGAGCATTACAGTACTAATTAAAGCATGTTTACTATTTCGTCTTTCTTAAAAGATTAGTGCAGCGATACCTAATTTAAGAGCTGTGACAAACCTCATATCCATAATGCGGTAAATCTTCCGGTCTCCTTTCCAACTCCATAAATTGATCTAGCGTCACCTTCTTGGTGAAGAAGTGTAAGTATAGATTCTCTTTATTGACGTCATGGAAATGAGACACCACGTGATCGTCTGAAGTGATGTCGATAGGAGATGATGTCGGTCCCAACTCTTCCTTCATTTCACGAATCAGTGCTTCTTCGAGTGTCTCACCACTGTCCACATACCCTCCTGGAAAGCCTAAACGACCATCAAAACGAAACTGCATCTGAAATAGAAAAAAAAGCTTGGGTTGGTAGAGTTAGCATCTAGTGGTCATCAGTCGTGCCTCCCACCTTCACAACCCGGGTTCGATTCCTGGGCTTGGCATTTGGGCTGAGATTTGTTGAACTCAATCTGACTCCGAGGTTTTTTTTCGGAAACACCGACTTTCACGCCAAGATCTACGTTAAATAAATTATTCATTTATTTAATACTCAATATTGATTCCATATGAATAATGTCTAGAGGAGGGTTATAACCTCACTTAAGAATTACAAAGTACTTATAAATGTACTCGTTGTGAGTGGATTACCCTGGAATTTGGCTAGCGTCACTAGTATTCTGCGTATAAACACGAGTCTTTATTAAGGCGCGGACGCACGATGCAACATTTTATGCAACATTTCATGCAATATTGTGCACAACAGGGTTGTTGCAGCATGTATCCACCGATAAATTTTGTTGCCTGCAACATTGCAGGCAACAAAACTGAAGTTGAATTACGCTCTACTTTTGTAACATTGCGAGCAGCAAATATTTCCTTTGTAAACGGAGCTCTAGTTGGACGCCAGTTTGATTTTGCAATGTTCCATCTGTAAGCATAATGCACTATCACGAGAAAGATTCCGTGATTTTCTTGCGCTGTGTGTCCACCTCTAAAAACTTTGTTGCACGCATTGTTGCATTAAATGTTGCATCGTGTGTCGGCGCCATTACTTAAGCATTAGAGCACAACTTTCTATGACCTCGCCTGCGGCTCTTAATTTTACAACGTTCTCGTGTCTCTCCCAACATCACGCATGCTCTATTTCGCCAATAAAGTCATAGAAAAAGTCGTGCTCTAAAGCGGCAAAACGAGCAAGCGAATACCATGACTTTATCGGTGTAATAAAGCATAGATTTGAACCAATCAGAGCGCGCGTTATATCGTAGAGCTCTATACTGTAATTATTTTATATGTCAGGCGAAAAATGCAATGCCACAAAATGTACAAAACTACACGTTTTACCTAAGCAAAAAACTTCTTAATTCTGATACAAAGAAAAGTAAAAGATCAAGTGAGATAGATACAATAGATACATATATATTTTATTGAACGTAGATAATACGCTTAGCTAAAATAAGCTAGTTTACAGGTATTCCACCAAATTTAATCTAATTAAAATGAAAAATGTTATTAAAACAATCAAATAAATATATAAATATATAAATAAATGCACAAATAATATAGGAATATGTGTGTATATATATAAACCTAAAAGTAGTCAGTTAAAATCAGATATAGTTCTTATATTTTTTATTTAATTTTAAGGAAATGTCCAAGGTAAATGCATGTTTTGCACACTACAAAATTGTTTTTCAGTTCTTACAAAACATTACGAACTGACCGGAAAGCTAACTCGAAAAGCATGAACTTGATTTTCGAAAACTCGGCAAATTGATAACAAATTTCATAATGAATCAAGTCAGTTTCCTGGCTGGCTGCTGTCAAGTGCTGAGTTTTTTGTTGTTTGACTCCATCATCAGTAAGTTTGCTGGTTTCTGCAACGTCCCGTAAAAAAATCCATTTCAGTCGATAAAAACAAAATTTGGAAATTATTTCGTTTTCTTGTTTTACGTTTTACAATGTTATCGTCTTATCAACAAACCTTTTAAAACGTCCGGTCTGCCGGTACGTACGTACTTTCAACTACTGGCGGGAACATATAGCTGCGCGCGCGCAAGTCTTGGCGGGAATACATAGTGGAATACTCCCTGTTCACATTGCACCGGAAATCTCAACTTCTGATTGGTTTTCTCTTTTTTTAGCATCGAAAAAAACTGAATGTCTTTTTAACATAGTATTACTACTTACTCCTACTGATCAATATGTTTTCAAGTTTGACTTGTTACAAATAAGTGCACGGACTGCAGGGCTCACGACTCACAAGAAATAATATATCTGATCTAAAAGTTCCCGGATTGGCTAAGCATTTCGTTGTAGGATAAACTTGAACTCTGTGCTGTTTCCCTATTGATATTGTTTGTCTGTATTCTGACTCGGGTATCAGGTATACCTCATTGCACTTATTGATAGCGATTCTAAATGGCTTGTTTCTTTTAAACGAAAAAAAAAGCAAAACTCGTTAGGGACTCCTTACATGTTCAGTTTAACACAATACCAAATTCAGTATTATCATTATAACCAAGGAGAAAGCTGTACACATTCAATCAATAAGCATTAGAGTAAAATTATTATATTATTCAAAGAGCTCTGCTTAATAAATGCTGAAACATCTCTCAGAAAACATAGATAATTTTTAAATCTCTTCAAACTGCATGCAAGCTGAAGCTGGAATCTTGTTTTTTTTTGCATCTTGAAAAGTCAATGTCAGGAGGTAGAGAATAAAAGATTTTGTGTATAAGCCATTATGATAGTAACCCATGAAAGTGGTTTTAAACACACTTTTCAGTTGGGAATTTACTTCAGTATGACTGTCAAATAATGGAGTCAGAGGCAGCACAGGGTGCATAAGTTTAAAAAATAAAACATATATTTTTCTCAGAGATTCTTGACATAACAAATCACTTGAGATAATTGGAAAGCACTAGAAAAGTTACTTACATTACCTGGTAAATGGAAACACACTTTGAAAAGTATAATTAAAACATGCTTGAAAAAATAAACTGGTTTAAAAACATTATGTAGAAGGAGGATACGATGTATTTAGCGAGATGTAGAAAGTGAGATGGAGGGATTGTTACCAAGGTAAGGTAAATACAGCCTCCCCCATTTATGGAGTACTATTTACCAGCCAATTATACAAAGCCATTGATGAACGCAAGTTGACCTCTACACTGCTTATAGACCTAAGCAAGGTTTTTGATAGCATACAACATGATCTCCTGTTCAAGAAACTTTATATCTTGGGCATTTCTCATGACGCCTTAAGCTGGTTTACTAGTTATCTGACAGGAAGAGAACAAAGCACCCGTGTTAGCAACTCGTTATCCCGAACACGCTAACAATAAGACACGGGGTCCCACAGGGCTCTATACACGGGGTCCCACAGGGCTCTATACACGGGGTTCCACAGGTCTCTATACACGGGGTCCCACAGGGCCCTATACACGAGGTCTCACAGGGCTCTATACTGGGGCCGCTATTGTTTAACATCAACATCAATGATTTATCGTCTGCTTGTGCACACTGTAAAGTGGAATCTTACGTTGATGATTCAAAATTATATGTTTCCTTTTTCAACAAGGACATAGACATTGCCATGGAAAATTTGCAAAGTGATTTAACACGCATATATAGCATCCTGGTGTTGCGCTAACTAA
>JAOTRI020163206.1:0-30751 GCA_028564885.2 Zoanthus sanctaehelenae
GTACCGAGATCCAACATTGTTGGATAGTGTTGGATTCGTTTGAACACTCGAGCATAAAACATTAATCAAACACCATCCAACACCACCCAACAATGTTTGATGATGTTTGACCAACTTGTTTGATCCGTTTAAACGGGCCTTTAAAGCCATAGCTATTAGTCGTTACACCTTGGAACAAACTCATTCTCAGCGTCGGCATTAATGAGCCCACTAAAAACTAGCAGTAATCATAGATTAGTGAAGTGCGTTCGATAGTTTAAAGGTTGGATAGGATGACGATTTTTCTAGCAGTCTGGTAGAGGGATAGAACTTAGTCCTGTGTAAAATCAGTTAACACACAAACAAGAAGTCAAATAATAAATTGTTGTGTAATTTCATGGGAAGCTTACGTGCCGTATTGGCTGAAACGACCCATACCAAGACTCTCTCGGAGAAATTCAAGATGGCGTCGATTTGGATCAACCACAAAATCGAGATTTTTTCCGCCTGCTCAGGAATGAAACTCAGACCCCCTTGGAGAAATCCAAGATGGCGTCGATTTGGATTAACCAAAAATTTAAGATTTTTTCCGGCTGCGCAAGATTATGATTGCGTTCTCCTAACGTCGAACGCAATGACCTGCTTCCAACAGCTGTGGTAGTTTCAGGAAGGAAGAGTCCGGTTAATTTAGGACCTGGGAACGAGTACTGGGCAATTTCAATAACCAGAATTTTTGTTTTTGTATTAAATAGACATCTGAACAGAATTAGTAGAATGCTGAGCACTTAAAAAATATCGAAACATTTATTGCTGTTTACCTAAATTTAGAAACCGGGATTCTGTCAAGTTTGAACTAGAAACATTTTTACTTTTAGTTTCAGTCTCGGCCTGAGATAGTTCTAAAAATTGTTCTTAATTTTCGGCCACTCAGAGCCTCATTGTTGTTATAAAGTTGAGAACTGAACTCGAAAAGAAGCCTCACACTGCACTAATTGATATTTTGAAATCACATGATGACTACATTGATGGTTCTCAAATAAGCACAGCTCTACGGAATCGACAACTTTGAATTGTTATTTTTATATGGTTGCGTTTAGTTCGTTTTTTTTCCCTGATTAGTGATTTTGTCATTAAACTTTTTTTTTCATTCTTAATTATACTGTAAATAAACCTTTTACTTCTTTTATTTCTCTTTCCAGTTTTTGGTTCAATAAATATATACAGACTGATCCGCCTGGATTAGCTAATGCTATGTGCGGATCATCCTGCAAAAATATGTAGAGAAATTTTAAGATTGCATTGTAATAAAGTTGAAGTAGAAGTTAAGAAAAAAGCGTGAATGTCGAGAAATGATTTAAACACTATCTGTCTAGTGAACGCTATGATTTACCCTTCCCATCGTTTGTCGATCAGTTCACAAGCTTTTGAATCGTAGTGTGGCGAGAGAGAAGGGAAAAAGAAAGAGAGAGAACTTAATGACGTTTCTGACGTTAATCCCGCGTCGACGTAAAACCAACGTCCGAAACGTCAGTAAGTTTTCTCTCTTTTTTATACGGTATATAATTTACATTTTTATCACTAAATTATTTCTTTAGAAACAACAACGCAGCTCACACTAGTTTACCGTTAGTTTTATTAAGTATTAAGTAAGTTTATTATAAAAATTACTTTGCAGCGGCTACCGCCAGCTGAAAAACGTAATCTTGTACATATAATACAATATAAAAGCTAAATTACGATATAGTTACTAAAACCAGGAATGGGGAACGGGTTATGGTTTTTGAACAATAAATCTATGCGAAAGCTTACCTGAAGGTTTGTGCATCGAGTATTGCAGCAATGACAGATTTATTGTTCAAAAACCATTCCCCATTCCCCATTCCTGGTTTTAGTAACATCCGATGTTTAAACTATACCGGGTGGCCCAAAAAAAGTACTCCTCTAAATTATAGAAACTCACGGTAAAAGAGCTCTTACTCTTAAGCAATTATAATTTTGTTTGGTAATGTTAAACTGAAATTGTAATATATATACCATGAACATTTTTACACGGTATTGACTGAGATAACAGCGTGTAAAGTTGATTTATAGTTTCTGAAAATTTCAGAAATGTGCATAAAATGGCCTATTAAGTGTTATTCCCTCAATAAAGTAAACATAGACACACTGCGGTCAAAATAAAACGTTTTCTTTTCGGATAGAAAAGTTAATGATTGAGAAATTCGTATTTTTTAAAATGCACAAATACACTTTCTTACTCGTGTCTGGCGGTATAAAGTCGAAAAAGTTCAGATCAATTGAATATCCCGTTTGAAGCTAACACAAAATGTTACCCACGCTGCTAAATGTGTTGGAGAAGGTTATCAAAACGTAAACGAAATAGGTGGGAACTTTTAAAAAATAATATTCCAAAAAACTCATTTTCTGCAATCTGAACAAAAAAAAACGCAATTTTTTTACCTTTAGAAAATGTGAAAGTATCATTGGTGGCATTATCGTAGACTGCTTTAGACTGAATTACAACACGATTTCAAATAAAGAATATTTTAGAAAAATAACTAGCGGTAAACTAGTTTGAGCTGCGTCGGTGTTTCTAAAGAAACAATTTATATCGATGGATTTATTCGGCAACATATCTATGCAAGAACGTGTAAACGGTCAAAATATAGCCATCTCGCTTTCTCGCGATGTCAAATTTGAATTGCCCTAAACATTATTCTTCCTGCTAGTATCTGTAATTTTTTATTCGACTTGTAAATGGCTAGATCAACTCAGTCAGTAAAATTTTGTAATATCTATTTGAACTTCATGTTTTCAATCCTAATCGTCAACGGAACTGAGCTGCAGCCGACACATTTTAAAATTAAAAGTTTATTTTTGTTATATTTCGTTATTTTTTGTTAGTATTTTGCTTTTTTACAACCCAAATATATGTAAGAAATTCTTTTTATAGTTTAACTCGTACATAAAGTTAAAGTTCCATTGAAGAAAGAGCTAAACAAAAAAATACGGACTTTGTAAAATTTAAAGCGAGCTGTCAACTTGCGTGAAATTAAAATCAAGATGCTTTCAACCATGAAAAAGATCTCAAACGTACCGTTTGCAACAGACAGTTTTTCTGCAACTGCCGAGGATTAATTTAATGATAGCAAATAGTTCTTGATTTTTTGTGAACTTCTAATTGACAATGGTTATGATATAGGAGATTTTCTTGAATTTGTTTGTAGACATTGAATGACTGCCTGCATTTTTGAAGTTCTTTAGCCTGCATTGGGGTTAGGGTTTGGGCCGCTAACGCAGAATTAGATGTTGTTATGCCAAGGTAATCGTTCTATGGCACATTAGGTAGACCGAATAAACGCGTGTAGACGTCTAGTTTGTCTTCAATTTTCACGGTAGCATTAAACAATGATTACAGCTACCCGCCTTCATCATTTTGTCCCGTTTGTATGTTTTGTTTTACTCTATGAATAGCTATATTATAATGTCGTAAAAACTAATGGCCTCTCTTCAGCTTGTAGTTGACGCAAAATGAAATATTTGTGCGATAAATTTTCGAAGCTTTTTTGCGTAGACTTCAAAGATTGCATTCTCGTACCATATTTTCTTATAATCTTGAATTATAAGATTGTTCTTATGGCCGTTTTATCTTTTCAGTGCTCTAGGCAAAGTCAGTTTCATCGAGCGTGTCTGGTACCTAGCTAGTATTTCACTATTTGTACGATTTACACAACTTAGGGATGGACCCTTAGGTATTTTCAAAATAAATTTGAAAGGGGAAGGGAGTGGACAAATACCCAAAAGAATCGAGCACTGCTTTAATCCTAGAAAAACAATCGTGTAAAACAAAAGGCATAGCTGCATGATTAAACGATGGCAGAAAACACATCCTTCTCATGGCGGAAAAAATATCTTATCTAGATAGATTTCTAAATATCCCCCCCTCAGGTATCTAGTGGCCGCCCCTTATCAAATTTGCTGCGTATTTTTTTCTTAAACTAAAAACTTGGTTACAATAATCTTCTAGGTTTATTTTCCCATCTGAAATAAAAAAAGGATAAAAAATTTATTAACATTATTAAAAACAGACAACTGAAAATGTTATAGATTGCTGCAGTGAGGTTTTAAACAAATTACAACTAATAAATTTATAAGTGTTCTAAAAGTTATATTTTTTGCGGTTGCGGCTAAAACCTTTGTTGCTGTTTGATAAGATTGGTATATTGGTTAAATATGTTTTGAAGATTTTTTGTTTTTGTTTTAAGATGCTCTTTTAAGTCGGTAGTGAATATAGTGTTGTTATTGTTTAAAAAAAGATTTCTGAAAGTTTTGTTTTCATCAGTAACGTGTCAAGAAGATTTCATGTACTTTTAATTTTAGAGTAATTCCCCTTTAGGTGTCCAACACTTAATCTGTTGTGTTTACAACATATTTAGACATATAAATGTAATTTGATATGCGAAGAAGATGTTTTTACGACTCGCACACGCTGCTTTCGGAAGCGTGACAGCTTTTCGCACTATTTCATCTTTTGACAACGTGATCACCAAGAACAGAAGTTAAAGTCCTTTCAATGCCAGTTCTGACTTGCTGCTGTTAAATCACGTCGCTATAAAAATGGTAAGCATCTCTTTTTTGTTATTTTTACTTGACATTAATTATGTATCTTATTGTCAAGATACACGCTTGTTATTCCTCGCCTAAAGTATTCTATTTTGATTTGCATTTTCGCCAACACGTATTATATTAGCATAGCGTGGTTGTCGCTCCCGTCTGCCAATGTTGTCGTTTTTGGGAGTGAACTATTTGATAAAAAATGTATATAATTTCCAAATGATGAAATAATTTGAAAAGAGCGCTTTTGTAAAAATGTAAGAACCAATGTGGATTATTCAGTAACTTTGCGTTTAGAACAGCTTTGATAGGGAATGTAGTCTGTTAATTGTGAACCGCGGTTGTAACTTTGCTTATGAAGAAGGCGAATTTATCTAACACATTTCCTTAATAAAATGATTTCATGCTGCAAGAACTTTGCTGTTTGGCGGGGGATCTTGTTATTGACGATTTTCTGCGGCCAAATGTGAACCAACAGAGAGCATACGAATAAATTTGGTTTTGGTGATGTTTACATGCTGTATCAACGACCAGACTTCCAGTATCTGAAACTCAGCTGGTAAGCTTAAACGGATTTTTAGGCTGTGTTGTGAGATCATTCTGTAATAAATAACACTCATGCAAGCATCCGTAGATTTTAGTCTTTCAACTGTTTTTGTGAGAATGTGCTTACATTGCGAGGCTAAATATGGCCGTTCGGAATATCAGAAATTAACTGTTGAGTGAAGAAAAGCTTTTTTAATATTTTGCGTGTTTAGATTTTAATTTAATAACTATTGAAATTACATTGTGCCAATTCGCAAGAAGCTTTTTCTAAACTAGTGCCGTTTTGTCACTCTTACAGACCAAAACAACAAATAAGTGGGCGCTTCAATTCTCATACGAAACGCTGGTCATTTGTCACTGAGTCAGAAGGCAATTATATTTTGATGTAGTAATACTAGTATTAATTGTGGAAAAAGGTGAAATGATTTCGTTGCTTTATCTGTAAAATATCAGTTGAGTTTTATGTTTGTATTGTATTTTGTTGAACATTTGCAATTTGTTTTTTGATTTATCATGTATGAGCCCTTCAAGAGTTTGTGTAATATTCCCTACCGGAAACGAACAGTGTAGATTCGCTACGGTGTATATATAGGTTTGAAAGTTTTGAAATTTGCATAATTTTACTAAATTCTTGTAATTTAGGAAAATATTGTTTGAACATAAATACAATATGCTTGATTTTAACGAGCTATTTCTCGTTCAGTTTCAGATTGTATTTTGTCGAAAACACAAGCAAAAATCAGCTTAAGAAACCGCTATCATGTGAACTGCGGGCTCATATAGTTTTCACAGAAAGATCCTAGATGGCAGTAAATAGAATTCGGGACAGCCAAACTGTTAATGTGGCCTTTGATTCTTGGCGTGTTACAAGTCCAGGTAGAAATGACAATGTTGAGTGTGATACTGATAATGGTATTGCATGTGCTTGTGACGCAACGCACACAAGTACTGAAACTAGTTTGGCAGAAAATCAAACTCAGTCGATCGGTCAATCTTCTGTTTCCCATGAAAACTATACCGCGGTGCTCAAAAATCCATCTGATGTGGAGATTTCAGAACAGCTGATACCAACAAGATTAAAAAATCCATTATGGTCCGCTACCAGTTGTTCAAATGAATCAGAGAATGGAGAAGATAATCTAGACGTTAAATGCTTTATGAATGATGACGCTTTTGAAATGAATTTAAATGATAAAAAAAGTGGGCCAGTTATTGTTTCTTCAAATGGCGACTCAGAAAAACCGTTTGTCATGCCAAGTATCAAAGACAGAATCGCTGCTCTTAAGTGCGCTGCACACATGGATGAACTTGACTTCACCCCGGTGAGGGATACAGAGAAAATAGAAGTGTTAAAAGACCCAACTGAAATAAATGATAGCCAAGACTACGGAAACACAGGTTATGTACTTCTTTGTCATAAAAACGAGTCATCTATGGCTGAACTAGATAAACTCCCTAAGGAACCTCAAAGTGAGTGTAGTGATGATGTAAAAGAGAAACCAATAGAAGACGTTCTCAAGTCTTTAGATAGCGCTCAATCAGCTATAGGGAATATTCTTTGCCAGTTAAGTTCGAAGCAAGATTCTTTTAATATTAATAACAGCTCCTATGATACTGAAGGGAAATATGTAGAGCCAACTGATTTGGAAAGTGATCACAATGCCCTTGATTTACTAGCTGAAGAGAAAAAGGCTACTATTGTATCTGTTGAAAACGAAAGGGAAGTCAACGCATCCTTTGAAACCATAAATGACTTTACGACTGCAAGAAGAGTTAAGAAAGAAGCTTGTTTTCCAGCTCAAGCCGAGGGGAACCTTGTTGCACCACCTGAAGAATCGGAGAATATTAGAATATATCCTTCGCCGTTTGGGATAAAACGATTTAGTAGTAATGTACTTCCATGGGATAAATGTTTTGATAGCGGAAAAACTGTAATGGCACAGGCGTTTTCTTTTGAGAAGTTTTCTGAAGAAAAGGAAAATGTCTGTAAAACTGAGTTATGTTCCTTTGAGAAAAATAAAGATAGTGAAGAAGTTTTTGATAGCGATAAACTAGAAAAGCCGAATGTTGATCCCGGAAAACATCCTACAAGGGAGAAGAGAAGTAGTCAATCTCGAGAAAAAGATCTTCTTATTTCAGAATTAAACCACAGTAGCGAGAAGGAAAACGATACCATAGATCACCTTGCCACCAACTTGTTAACTGAAGTTGTCTCTGAAAATGATAGTTTGGGAGAAAGTGTAGCTTTTGAAATTTCAGTAAGTAACGAATCAAGGACGCACCGCCCAAAACCAACGCTAAGCAGCGCGTCTAAAACGTGCGTCACTGCAAGTGGAAATCAAGTCAATTGTGATAAGAATCCAAGTAAATTTAAGCATTCATCGCATGAAGATGGTGTCTCTCCTATAGATGTAAGTAAGCGGTCAAAACAAACTAAAAAGATACTAGAAAGTAATATAGCTTATGCTTCGTTTGAAAATCGGACACCCATGCATTATTCAAAACCAAAACTTGGCAGTGATTCTAGCAAATCTTTCATTCATAATGAAGCAAATTTTTCAAATAATGAAGGAAAACACTTGGAATTAGAGACAATGTTTTCTCAAGAGAGCCAACAACAATCCAAAGGTATTGCTTTTGATATTGGCTTTGGTAATGAATCATCTAAAAGGAGATTAAAGCAGACTATTGATAGTACTGTAAAAATTAAGGAAACGGAACAAGTACAGATTTATGATGAGCAAAAATGTGTAACACATGACTTCAGTATATCTAGGACTCAATCAGAGATGTTGCTTGAAAATGGTAGTGGTACAAAAACAAATCGTGGAACATATGATCTTGACAGTGTTTCAAACTCTTTGCAGATAGCTTCTGATAAAGGAGTTCCTGTAATTGACGCCTTAAACAGTATTGGAAGAACTTTAGAAAATGGTCAAGATAATACTTCTAATTCTGTTAAAGATTCAAACTCTTCTCGTAGAACGTATGATCTTGACAATGTTTCGAATACTCTGCTAATGGCTTCTGATAAGGGAGTTCCTTTAATTGACGCCTTAAACAGTATTGGAAGGACATTAGAAAGTGCGGAAAATAATACTTCTAATTATGTTAAAGATTCAAACTCTTCTCGTAGAACATATGATCTTGACAGTGTTTCGAACTCTCTGCAAGTAGCTTCTGATAAGGGAGTTCCTGTGATTGACGCCTTAAACAGTATTGGAAAAACTTTAGAAAATGGGCAAGATGATACAATTAATCCTGTTAAACATTCAAACTCTTTTCGTAGAACATATGATCTTGACAATGTTTCGAACTCTCTGCAAATGTCTTCGGATAAGGGAGTTCCTGTGATTGACGCATTAAACAGTATTGGAAGGACATTAGAAAGTGTGGAAGATAATACTTCTAATTTTGTTAAAGATTCAAACTCTTCTCGTAGAACATATGATATTAACAGTGTTTCGAACTCTCGGCAAACGGCTTCTAATAAAGGAGTTCCGTTGATTGACAGTATTGCAAGGACGGTTGAAAAATTGCAAGATAATACTTCCAGTTATGTCAATGATTCAGATTCGTCCCGAGGAACATACTCATCAGATTCAGTTGAGGCCTCTTTGCAGGTATCAAATGATAAAGGCATTGATGTTTCTGATTGCTTAAATCTTGCAGACATAGAGGAGTTACACTATAGGCCTCCACGAGTGCAATTGTCTCAGTTGGAAGAAAGTAATAGCTCAGAGAGTGGAGCAGAACTAAATTACAATATTGCAGAAACAAATTTGTGTAAGCCAAATCGAGGAACATATGATTTAGATAGTGTTTCGGGTTTACTAGAGGATGGCAATAGAAAAGGACTTGCCAATGTTGATGTACTCTATGGTTTAGCTCAAGAACACGAACGAAACGCTTCAGGCAGTCACACAACTGAGAGTCGCGCCACTTTGTCAAACGAAAACAAAAAATTGCTTTCTGTCCCTTCTCAAAGCCTTGAACCAACAAGTAAACGTTCTACCTACACTCTTGATGATGTTGAACTGTCACTTCAGATTGCAACTGAAAAAGGAATTCCTCTTGTAAATGCGTTGGAAAGTTTATCAACTGATAAAACTAAAGATACGACGAGCTTATCCAAGGTAGGAAATCGTGGTACATTTACATTAGATGAAGTATCAGAGTCTCTTGAGGAAGCTGAACGCAAGGGACTACCAGTTGTACAAGTTCTGAATACTTTGTGTCTAACAAATCAACTAAATCAGGCAAAAAATGTAGAGGGAACAGAAAACAGAAGTACGTATACTCTTGATGAAGTTGCACATACTTTAGAAACAGCAAAACAAAAAGGTCTGCCCGTGGTGGTTGCATTAGAGTTAGTTTCGAACGACCCACAGTCTGTCTCTTTGCGAGAGGACAGTGCCAAACTTAGACGCCTCGAGAAGCTGAAAAATAGAAAAACGTATGCATTGGCAAGTCCTTTGGAAACGGTTAGTGAAGATCAGAAGCTGAGGTTGTTTGATGGCACTGAACGTCGCTCTCTGCCACCTGCCAGTCCTCCCCCAATTCCTAAACCACCAAGGCCTTCTTTAGGGCGCCGTCTTTCAGCTCCACCTGCAAAAACTGCTCCTAAACAAAACATTGAAAAGAAGGGATTACCAATTCTAGAGAAACTTGATTTTTTGACATCTGCTTGTGAAGTTATGCTTGAAAGTTCTGCACGAACAGTAGAAAAGAGTAGATCGAATTCATCTGGTGATAAAGAAAGTAGTTATCGTTCAGTGTCACACGAAAGGGCTCGAAAAAGAGTGTTAAAACGCATGGCTTCGTCACCACAACTCAGTGAAGTTAAATCCGATCAAAAGAGGCAGTTGGATTTGACGGAAAGTACATCCAAAGACACAAATCGTTCCACCTATTCTTTTGAAGACGTTGCAGTATCGATTGAGGCTGCACAAACTACTGGTCTGCCAATTGTGGATTCTCTTGGTAGGTTATCTTCAGATCACACTGTGGAACAACTTCATGTTAGAAAAACAAGCTCGTTTGCTGGCGAACAGATCACCGAGGGAGAAGCTGCTGTACCAGAGACAAGTAGGGAACAACATCTAACGAATCAACATCCCCTTGAAATTAATTTTCATGCTCCATCAATTCGAAACAGATCTTATTCCCTTGATGATGTTGCTTTTGCTCTAGAAACCTCTCAAGAACTCGGAATTCCATTTACAAGAATATTAAGTGACGTTTCAGAACCAAATCCCAACACAGATGAACACAGTCTATATTTAAAGCAAAACCAATCTGTATTACCTGTCACTCCAATGCTAGATACCTCGAAGAGAAGGACATATTGCCTCGAGGAAGTGAGCAAGAAGCTAGACGAGACTTCAAAAGATTTACCTATTATAGAAGCCCTAGAAGGAATTGCTATTGATGCCAGAAAGGAAATAAGGAAAAGTTTAAATATTTTGGATGACACAGACTCTGACCAAACAATCGAAGTTCCAAGTACTGAGAGTGGAAATCGAGGAACTGTTACTCTGGATAGTGTTGGCACATCTATTGACGTTGCTAAAGCCCGAGGTTTGCCAGTGATCGAGGCTTTAGAAGAGCTTATCAAAGCTGTAGACAATGTTCGTCGGCAGTCAAAGCTATCCGTTGATGTTTCTGACTTACAAAATGAGACCGTGGGAGTTGAAATGGACAAAGAGTTAGAAAAAAGGCAAGCAATTGATGTTAAAGGCAATGATACTGGTGTATCACCTGTGACATCATTTGGCTGTAATCTCAATGTAGATCAGCCACAAGTGAAACGGGGAACTTATTCACTGGGAGAGGTGAGTGGAGAACTTGATCGGGCTCAAAATGTTGGTTTGTCTGTCGAAAGTGCATTGAAAGATATCTCATCCAAAGCACGTGGTCAAAGAGGAACATATGATCTTGACGAGGTTGGTGTTTCCTTAGATACTGCAAAGGATAAGGGACTTCCGGTTATTGCTGCTCTTGATAATATTCTCCAAGCTGTGGAGGATGAGAAAGAGAAGATTAACAGATTTAATAGTGGGAGTGAAGGCATTGATGTGGAGAGTATCAGTCGTTCATCTATTGGAAGATACAAGAATGAAACTACTCTAAATACAAACTTAGCCCCGACTGAGCAAAATGAGAAACCAAAACTTCCACCTAGAAGGGCGAAACCAATTTTGTATCAAAAACCAAAAGCTGCCATGGATCCTAATTCGTTTTACATTGAGTTATTTCCAGGAATTGAATCAAAGCCGTCTACATTACACATTCCAAATGAACTTTCGAATCAGGAAACAGAATTTACATCCGGGCTACAAGCAGAGGATGAGGCTTCTGTCACTAATAACATGTTGCAGTCGAGCACAACCAGTGGCCCTCGGCTATCTATGGAAACAGGTCCTAAAAAAACTATTAGTTGTTCAAAAGACACCGTTAGTATTCCTTCTTCACCTGAAGAAATGAAACGTCTACCAGACGTGGAACTCTCCACGCTCAACAGTGGGAAATCTTTTGATACAACTGGCGACACCGAACAGTGTTTATCCTCTCCGCGTACTCGTGCTACCTGGAGACCGAGTGCTACCGTGTTAGATAAGATTTCTAACTTACTTGATACTGCCGATGATTGTGGCCTTTCTCTTACTGATGTTCTTGATCATGTAGCTGATATCTCTGAGAAGAAAGGTTGGTTATGTAAGAATGAAAGTGTTGATACTGTTTGGTTTGCCTCTTGTTATGTTTAAAAGTAAAATCTCGTTTTAAAGGTCAAAAAGCTAAACATGGCAACCTTGCCCATATATATGCCATGTGCAATGTCTTGATTACATGACAATTTAAATATATTATGGATCAATATTAAAGCAAGCAAGTTAAACAAAGAGGTATAAAAAATACAAACTGCCTTTGGCTGAGATTTTTATGATAAAGTTTAAATAAGATTTTATTATGCATGAATAGTGTTTTTGTGATTATTTTTTATGGTGACGACATTGTCACATTTGGAGTACTTAAACTTATTTACACAGGATTTAAGTAATGTTTTTAGAAGTTTAAACAAAAATAGCTTTTATTTGGCAAAAATGGCTAAACATAATGAAATTGTTTTCACAATCCAATGTTGTTGTCCTCATTATCATCACCATCACCATCATCATCATCACTATCACCATCATCATCATCATCTTCATCACCATCACCATCATCATCATCATCACCACTATCATCATCACCATCACCACCACCATCACCATCATCATTACCATCATCATTACCATCATCATCACCATCATCATCACCATCATCACCATCATCATCATCATCTTCGTCATCATCATCTTCATCACCATCACCATCATCATTATTGTTCAGGTTATTATTATTATTATTTTAAAAATTCATTTATTACTAATATTATGATTATTATTTTATTCATTCTATAAAATTTACATTGATATTACTATTACTCATGTAACAATTCAAGAAGCCAGTTGTTTATTGCCTATTCGTAGTGAAATTTACAGCTGTATTTAAAAAAAGAAAATAAAGTTTCCATTATTATTATTATTAATATTATTATTATTTGAGCTGTATAAACCCTGCTGAGATTTTAGTATCTTACGTTGTGCAGATTTGAAACATTTGAGGTCAACAGTTTTGAACAATTCTGCATTAATTATGCAAATGAAAAACTACAACAGCAATTTACACAGGTGAGTGTATGATTGAGATAGAAATCTTAGTACTTTAAGAATATGTTCTAAAAACATATAATTGTTTGTAGTGATTTGCCATAAATAATATTTCCGAATCTAGTTTATGAATTTACACTCTAAATCTGAGAATGTAAATTTACCTATAAAAACATGATATATTCACGCAGCTATTCTTGGAAAATCTTAGTTTAGTATCAATATTTCAGCGTTATTCATGGACATAAAGTTTGAAATTTTGACAGAGGTTTTTTTTCAAAAATGTTTTTGACTGATAATTTCCGAGAAATAACCCAACTAGTTCGTTACACTAAATAATTAATAATAAACATATTTCCTCTCTAGTTTTTTGAAAAAGCTAGGTGACCCGGTTTGCATTTTGTGGTTGTGCAAACATGGTAGCTTTTATAATTTCTTATTGATAAAAATTTGAATGTGAAACAACCGTTAAAAGAGTCTTTTCTTGTCATTTTGCAGCATGTGTTCAAATTAGAACAAGAGGAGTATATAAAAGAAGAAATCGAGTGGTCATTTATTAATTTTTATGACAACCAGCCATGTATTGACTTGATTGAAGCAAAGCTGGGAATCCTTGATTTGTTGAATGAAGAGTGTAAGGTAGGCCAACATTGGATGTCATTGATATGTCGACTAAAGAATATTTTAAGATATTACAGGGCATCCTCGCCTTCATTTGAAATGAAGTTAAGTGTGTAAGATAGGTCAAAGTTTGATATCATTAATATGTCGTCTGGGGAATATTTAAGATATTACAGGGCATCTTCGCCTTCATTTGAATGAAGTGTGTATTGGTAGTAAAGTATGATTTATTTATGGCGTTTTTATACAAACGTTTTTTTAATCACCAGATGCCGAAAGGCTCTGATCTATCATGGGCCCAGAAACTATACAAACATCATTTGAAGAAAAGCAAACATTTTGGCAAACCTCGAATGGGCGACGATGCGTTCTTAATCCATCATTTTGCTGATATGGTTGAATACAGTGTCAGTGGATTTGTGTTGAAGAACAGAGATCGAGTTAACGAGGAGCATTTGGCTATTCTAAGGGCTAGCGAGGTAGAAAAATGAAATGCCATTTGGTATCCTTTATCTTGCAGAACATATGTAACTACAAACATTTTTTGTGCTTAAAACTTGAAATCTGAATCCAGACCACCTATCTTAATAAGATTAAAAGAACATTGTGCTGAGGGATAATCTTGAGCTCTTTCATAATGAGCTAAATACATATCTCAACAGACATATATTCACTTGAATTCCTCATATAAAAGATCAATAGTTACTGTTTATCAGTAAGATACCTAAACCGTGTGCTATTTTACAATTGGTTACATGAAATA
The DNA here is from genome assembly GCA_028564885.2 of Zoanthus sanctaehelenae. NCBI lineage: Eukaryota > Metazoa > Cnidaria > Anthozoa > Zoantharia > Zoanthidae > Zoanthus > Zoanthus sanctaehelenae. The sequence goes on from JAOTRI020163206.1 coordinate 14,236, forward strand.
CTCTCGGTCACTCTAACCGTAGTTTTGATCTATTTAGAATTTTTGTTTTTAATCCTGATCAGATACCTTCAAAGGGCTTTTCTGATAGGTTCATACTTGGAATATAGTTAGTTCATTAGTTTTGTGTAAAACACCTGCAGTTTAAATCCGGTAATCTTCCATTCCTTTAAATTTCTCAAGCTAAGTTACACAATTTTAAAACCAAACGAAAAATGATTTACAATGTATTCGTTGCATATACAGTTTGAAGTGGTTGCCGATGTGATCCAATGTCAAACGTCCGTGAGTATAAACTTTTCAACAGCTAAAACCTTTAAAAAATTAAACGTTTACATAAACCTGTAATTCGATATTGTATTGGGTAACTATTTTCGTGCAGTTATTTAACTTGCTAAATTATAACTTTATAATAACTTGTTGCAGTATAATCACTTATACTGCAACAAAATTGTTTGCTAACAAAATAACTTCTCATGTATACCGCCACTGGCCCGAGCCAGTAATTCATAGCAATTACCATTTGACTTAAATTTCCTTTGGATAAGTTGGATTCTTAAAAAACAAGACGTAATAAGGTATTTTTTTAATTTTTTTTGTTTCGCGATTTGGTAATTAAATCAACTTGACTCCATTTTCAACTAACCCAAAAGCTCTCAACTCCACAAACGTTTTAATAAAAATGAATAGGCATACAATTTTAAAGATTGACATTACTATATTGCTAACATAAAAATATACTTCACTTTTATAACATGTGTCATATACAATTATCTTGTCTTGATTTTAACTCATGAACTTTCTAAACGATATAGTTTTTGACGTATTAACCCTAACCTTTAAAAGTTAATTTTGAGTTATAAAATCATTAGTTAAACATTATAATTTTTGATCATTGTCATAAGATGTTTCGTATTTGCTGCTGCTTATCGGTAGTTCCTATTTAACGTAAAAAAAAGTTGCAAGGTATTAATATGACCTATGGTTGACTGTCTTGTATTCCCATCAAGCTGGTCAAAGGATGGCTACAAGAGAGCTTGTAAATTGAGGACAGCAACTGACAAAACAGTATTACTCTTAGTGGATCTAAACCTCCATTGGAATATACCAAGCTGCTGTCTTAATGCTATATGAAGATTATAATCAAGACAATTTAATGGTGTTGTCATCTTGATAAATGATAATTTATGTAATAATAGCGATGATGATAGCGTTATAGTATGATAATAATATGAGTATAAATAATAATAGTAATAATGATAATCGTGATAATTACGATGATGATAGTGGTGAGAAGAATAATCACACGATACCAGAAAAATGGTTAAAATCTTGTCATAATACAGCTCTTCACTGAGTATCTGATATCGAGCAATTTGTTAAATTGCAGTACGAACTTGTTGGCAATCTTTTTTCCAATAATGAAGCACAGCAGAACATATCCCGTAAGAGAGCCAGCTCCCGGTCTGGGAAGAAGGAATTGAAAACCAGGATGACAGTGGGCTCGGAGGTATTGTTTAAAAAACGAAGGATGTTCTCCTCGACTACTGGAAACCGAGGCGAATGTTTGGGAGATTTCAACAACAGATAAGTGAAAACCTTAGGCGCAGTTAAGAATTCTCACAAACTTTGCCTTGGTTTTCACCGAGCTATGAATATGAAGACGCGGATAAAAAGTTTATTTATATTATTAAATTATTTTCCGTCATATATAGCAATGAAAGAGACGATCTGCGAATGGCGCATACGTAACTGAACCAAACGTACTGTTCACGTCATTTCCGTGCTTTTACATTTTCCCGCATGTTTTATAAATCCAAACTATTTTATAAATATCTTTGTTTGTTGTAAAATTTCGAATGGAGTCCGAAGGACAAGTATCACTGTTAAGCTCAACGATATTTTATGATACAATCGCTTGTTATTATTTAGGGGTAAAGTTAAATCCATGTTTTTCCCCAACCTTACTGAGCCAAAACTGACCTCTCTATTTAGGATTAACAAGTTTTTGATAAGAAATCCATTAGTATTTTATGAAAACGGTTAAGATTCTCTTGCTCACACCAAGGTTAAATTTAACCCACCTTGAACAACCTGGCGCTGTTCTGGACACAATTAAGCGACGTTACGGTTCAGTCAGTGTTGAGACTGATTACAACAACAATGTTGGTATCTTCATGCCAACCTCGTAATTACTACTTGTTATATTAAACTTTTCTCTCTATTAAAATGTTTTCTAAAATAGTTTCTTGTTACAGTTTTCCGAGTCACTTCAGAAGTTGATGGGAACACTCAACGGTACAGACCCTCACTACATTCGATGTATCAAACCTAATGACGTCAAAGCCCCATTTACGTTTGAACCAATCAGAGCAATGCAGCAGTTAAGAGCCTGTGGTGTTCTTGAAACCGTGCGTATCAGTGCCGCGGGATACCCGTCACGGTGGACGTACCCAGAATTTTTCAACCGCTACAGAATGATTATCAGATCAAATCTGGTGAACCGTAAAAAGCCACGTGATACTATACGCCTGATTCTTGAAACAATTATAAAGGTAATTATTGGATGAAAGCAGTGAATGGTTGATGTCCAAAACATCGGTATTTTCACACTTCACTTTTATTATATGTTTTCTGTTATTATTATTGGTATTATTAATATTATTATTATTTTTATTATTATTGTTGTTGTTATTGGTGATAGTTTTCGTATATCTGTATTTTGTAGGATGAGGACAAGTTTCAACTTGGGAAGACAAAAATTTTTTTTCGAGCTGGTCAGGTGCGATGTTTTTTTCATATTTTGCAACTCAATAATGCGCAGCTTTTCCGTTTCGCATAGCGAATCTTGGTTTTTCTCTCCTTCATGAACTTCCTTGCGCACCTGAGTTTCCCTTATTTGTCTTGCTATTTCAGGTTGCATATTTGGAGAAGTTGCGGTCTGACAAGCTGCGAAACAGCTGCATCATGATTCAAAAGAATTTCCGTTGTTGGCGCGAACATCGACAATATACTTGCATGCGCAGAGCATCCATTATCATTCAGGCGTGGGTTCGTGGTCATCGTGCCAGAAGGTATGACACAGACCAATTATTGGTTTTTTAATATGATTTGGTTTTGTTTAAATTTTGCTTGTTTTAACGAAAGTATTTGCTCATAGAAGCTTAAAATTGGCGTGTAGTATAATTAGGTCGGTCCGTTCCTACTACAGTTGTTATTCTTCCAACTTCCGACCAGACCATACAACGATTTCGATGGCAAACAAATGTACGTGGATGAGTACCAATTGAAGAATTGGTCGGAATAACCTTGTTTACATCGTTAACTTGCAATTAATCTCCCATCTATCATAGGCTTGTACGACGCATGCGTGAAACCAAAGCGGCCGTTACAATCCAGCGCTATTATCGTGGTTATGTCTGCCGATCAGCCTACCTTTACGTATATGAATCAATTGTTCTGCTCCAGTCCTACACAAGAGGTATGTTTGCACGAAAGCTGAAGCGAGACTTGCTCTATCGGAAAAAAGCAGTTGCAATCCAGAGATGGTTCAGACGCTGGTTGGCCAGAAAGAGATACCGAATTTATAGGAAGAGTGTTATACTGATTCAGTGCTGCGTTCGCAGAATAATTGCCAGGAAAGAGCTAAAAAAACTCAAGGTTAGTTAACAAAATTCCTTTATAAGAATTGTCAATCTTATGACTTCGTGATATTTTCACCTTTCTTGTTTTCGTTAAGTACTTTCTCACTGTAATAAATGCGCCCTTCTCTTATTGATCGTTTTAATAGAAGTCTTTTAAACGTAATCCTTTGATGCTCCATAATAACACATTTAGACAATGAAGGAACATATATGTAACAAAAGACACCACCAATGTATAACCTTGGAACACATTACCAGGGCCAGAAGGTATAAATGGGGAAAACTCGTAGTATAACAAAGAGAAAGTAAAAGTGGCATTCTTTGATGCTGTGCTTGGAGAATAATTCTCGAGCCCAACATTCTAATTCGAGCCCATGGAAACAGAAGCTTTATTGCGTAATCATTTTCTATTTAGGTTTTGTTTTTTGTTTTTAGAGTTTTGTTTTTAGAATTGACATTTGATACTAGTATCAATAGAATTCTGAAGTATGAATAAATTAATGTACTTTAGAACTACACCTCGAAGTATATTTTGTTTCTTTTTTCGAAAGGTTTGAAGTATTTTACCGATAGGTTTGCAGTATTACCAACATTAAAAGCAATTCAATGAGTAGACTGAAAATTGAGATCTTTCTGCCTTGTTACACACTTTGCCGTGAAGTCATCTTTTCTTTTTGTCAGTCAACCTTTTTGTATCGCTGCATGTAACGGGCTTTCTTTCGTAAAGGCGTATCGTGCTTTGCACTCGACACCGTGATTTGAATGACTCGACTGAAATACGAATAAAACGTGGCAGTTGACCTTGAAGGAGGTCACGTGTTCCTTGCTAGCTGGGTACCCGGAACTAAAGCATCGCTGTGAAGCGGAAGGCACCAAACACTATCGAAATCGGCGAAAAAATGTCTTGAAAACATATTTCAGTGACGGGCTTTTACAAATGAGTAGAACTACACAACATAATACCAGAAAATGTGCGTAGACGTTTTTCATGTTTGTAAATGCGTAGAATACGCAAAAATACGTAGAGTTGGCAATACTGTGTTTGTATTTGTTTTGTTTCAGATTGAAGCCCGCTCAGTTGATCATCTGAAGAAACTTAACGTTGGTATGGAGAACAAAATCATTGAGCTGCAACAGAAACTCACAGAACAGGTAAGTGCAATATAGAGATTCTTTGTAGATTCTTATTTAAAGATTTGTGAAATGTGTATTTCCAGTTATACTTTAGATAATTCAAGTTTATTCATACCAAGTTGGCAATATAGCACCGACTACTTACTTTTAGTAAACACCTACTATTGGTATAACACGAATTCTGCATTCTGATTGGGTGCTTTACTAGACGTCTAATTTATGATAGCTTACTAATACAAAAAAATGGCGGATCAAAATAGTAATGAGCCCTGTTTTGCTATATATCAGAAGATTTCATGGATAATTTCATTTGTACGTCCTTTTTACCGATAAGTTAGGTTTATACTACAGAATTTATACTTCTTAGCCTCATGGGCCGAGTTTTTCAAAGGCTGGTTAAGTTTAACCCTGGGTTAAGCAAACACTAAAACAGGAATTTCTTCTGTAAGAAAAGGTAAACGGTTATTTATGAATACTATGTGGATTTTTCTAGGAAAAGTCTTGTTAATCCCAAATTTACAGGTAAACGTTTCCTTTAAAGATTGGAAACAAGATCGTGGGTAGCTAGTGCTAATCGGCTTTTTAACAAGTGGACCTTGGACTAAAAGATTAAGTAATCCATTTGTCGTACGTCCTATTGACTCCTAGTCCATTCCTCCCCGAAGTAAATGCTTCTTTCTACGCAGGAATGAACTTAGATAAAAACAATTAAGATTGTTTTGTTATTTAAAGAGAGTGCCTTCATAAGATGTGACTGTTGTATTGTATTTTTCACCAGGTGAAAGAGACAGTGCACGCCCGCTCCTATCACGATGAACTTGAAAAAGCTAAAAAGGAACTCGACGGGGCGAAGCAGTGGAGAAACCAGTTTGAAGCATCTAGCTCTCGTTTGGTAGAGCTTGAACTTATTGTGACAGAGTTGAGAAGCGAACTGGAAAGCTCGATTAATGAAAAGAAAGATTTGCAAGTTGCACATGAAGAAAAAACGAGTGAAAAGGAAGAGGTTTGAATTGTTAACGATTACTTTCATGTTACAGAATATAAATAATCAAATGTTCAATGTTTAAATTGCTCCAAGCTTTTTCTCCAAAGTGATCATTTCGTACTTTTCTACTATCGTTCATTAATGTTTCATATTTTCTTTTTATGTTTATGTTTTTTCTTTTATCGTTGATAGTTTTTGTATTTTTTTATCTTCTGTATTATGGTAATTTAAGGATTTTCTCTTTTGTTCATTGTTCGGCCGTTTGCTTTTCAACTTTTTTAACTGGTTTTTATTTATTTTCTTGTTATTTCCTTTTTGCTGATAAATTTTAAACAAAGAAATTTCTTAGAACTCTTTCGCTGTGACTCTGATAGGTAATACAACAATTGAAGATGGAAGTCGCTGACTTAAGGGAAAAATTGGCCGAGATCGAAGCTGTTAAGGAAAAGGAAGAATCTAATAAAAATGGTAAGCATCCTTCAACCTACCACTACAGTTTAGCTTTTTTTAAAGAGCATATGACACGAAACTAGTTTTTCGATTTTCTAAAAGATTGTTGTAAAAAACATACTTTTGCAAAGTTTGAGTGAAATTCGATAATAAATCGAAGAGTTACGGTAGTTTTAAATTAAAGACTATTTTCCTATATTTTAGCACCCCGGTTTGGTGCACTGGGACGAGACACAGGAATAATACGTCACCAATACGTCATTTTGTTGGAGAGTATTCCTGCGTTTGTCCCCGTCTCTCTATTTTTTTGTATAGACAAAGGAAAATAAGATGTCAGATTTTGATTCTACAGAAGAAGTAACATGTTCTTTGGTCACTTGAGTTCTTGGCCGAGCGACTTAAAAGGGACAAGTTTTGAAATAAAAATTGGGAATTTCGGAACGCTATTTCTCTGCGGAATTTCATTGTATTACTTTAAAACTTGACAGAAATGTGTTTTTTATGATGTTCTTTTGGAAAATTGAAAAACTAATTTCATGTCATATGCTCTTTAAGAGTGGTTTACGGCTAAATTGAACACTCATTAAATTATTTATTAATGCATTCTGTATCCAGTGTTTTACTTTTTAGTCATCCGTATCATTGTAATCCTCATCGTCTTTCTCCTAATCACAATCATTTTCATTCTCCTCTTAATTATTCACATAATCATCAAACTGTTCAAAATCATTAACATCACCTCAACTCATATCAACATCATCGTCATCAGCATCATCATTGCCGTCATCTATTTTTTATCATCACCGTCTTCTCATTATCTTATCATCATCCTCATCATCAACTTCCTTCTCGTCATTATCATGATCTTCATCCTCATCATCATTTTCGTACTCATCATCATCATCATCAGCAGCAGCAGCAGCAGCAGCATTCTCATTATCATGATCATCATCGTCGTCGTCATTTTCTCTATCAATATCATCGTTATCGTTTTTCTCATACTCTTCATCATTGTTATACTCATTATCTTCATCATCATTCTAATCACCGAATAATAATCATCGCCTTCTTCTATATCATCATCGTCGTTGTCGTCATCTTCCTTCTCATTATCTTCATCATCCTCATCGTCAATCCTCATCGTCTTCATCATCCTCATTGTCACTATTGTCGTCATCGTCATCCTAATTATCGTCTTCATCATCGTTGTAACCATCATCATCATCATTAGCGTCATCATCATCATCCTTCTCATGGTCAGCGTCACCATCATCCTTATCACCGTCTACATCATCCTCATCATTGTACTCATTACTACATCATTTCGAATATCAGGATGATCATCATCGCTGTCATCTTTGTCATCATCTTCCTTACCATCTATCATCATCGTCATCATCATCGTGTTCATGATCTTCATCCTCATCATCTTCTTCTTGACCGTTTTTACTGTGACGTTACTTTCTAACATTTACCATAAGTTGGTTGAAGCAGCTGTCCTCAGTTGAATCGAGGTATTCCAACATGTATGTTTTTCATCCAAGACCTTGTAGCGTTGCAGCTTGAAAACCAAAGACAGCAGCTGTTGACAGAGTTTGAGGCTGAGAGACGAAACCATCAACGGCTGATACGAGAGAACGCCCGGCTTGAGCAAAGATACCAAAACTTACAAGAAGAGCTGGAGATAATTGAGAAAAGTCCATTAAAAACTGCTTTTGCTAACCAAGCAGACATTAGTGAGAGCAGTTCAGGTGAGTAAAGATGTTATCTGAACTGTTTTGCACTTTTTGTTAAAGGAGTTGATTACTGTCCGACAACATTGTTCCAAAATACTAGTTACTTTTAAATCAGCATTTTTTGGGTCCATATTGATACCTCGTATTTGAATCTTTTTTCGCATTTGTCGTTCTTTTTACACAAAATCTTCTAGATATCTTCATGTTGTTGTCATGATTGTTTTAGGGGTTTTATGTCTCATCGAGTTTTATTTTGGCCGTTACTTCTTTGAATAACTTAGTCAAGAAACCGAACAATGTTTACTTTGTACTTGATGATTACTAATAGCCCTTTTTGAAGAAGTCCCATCGGTTACTCTATAAAATGTTTATTATATCAACAGAAGCTTCAGTTGTAGAGGCGGTTGAAAATGACACTCGACCAGAGGGTGATGGCAGTGAAGCTCTTGAAAGGGGAGGAGAGGGTCGGGGATCTCTTGTATCTAAGAGCAAACTTGTTGCTAGAATGAAGAGAAGAATTCAAGAATTAGAAGGAGAACTGCTTGAAATGCAGAGGGAGAAGGAGGTTGCTAGAATCCCGACAATAAATGTGGAAACAGTTCAACGAGAGAAACAGACAATGAATGGAGAGGTTATGGAGTCGGATAAATACGAAGGTATTGCCATAATCTGACTGATCATTATCAAAAATAAATAAAAAAAACCTTTGTTGGCAGTAAAAAATTTGAGCGAGGAATTGTCCACGTGATCTTGGTTTATCGGTTACTTACCGGTGTGACCACGGTTGTAAACTTTTACTTTTGTTTCTTGGTTTAACCTCATGGCGTGAAAGTGGCGATCTTTTCAGTAAATTCAAACCACTGAATACATAAATCAAAAAGATATTAAACTTTTGATCCAGCGAATGTTTTTTAATGTTTGGGTTTAAAAACTTGAAGTTTGAGTTTATTGTAAAGCACTTTGATTGGTGTTTTAGACAAATACACGTACTTGCTGGCGACACAATTCATTGTGTCATCAGCGCGTGGTTGTATTTGCAAACAAACCACTATAAATTTAGTAACGAACCCTTCATTAAGTTTTACTCATCGGCCACGTTGAGTCTTAATAGTGCTATAGGAGTGAATACCAAACAATACATGAATATTAGTGATAAATATGTAAACTATGCACCGTATAAAAAAGAGATCGGGACGCTAGTCCTTCGTCGGACTAAAACAGGAAGTGAAAGCAAAAGTGCTGAGTTTATATTGAAAGAGAGAAAAAAAAGTACCCAATAGAACCACAATAGCCAAGGAAAGTAAAAACAACGATGAGAAAATACATAAAGACACGTAAATTAAAAAAAGTGAAACGTTTAGTCATGCCACTAGGATTAAGTGTATCCAATCGGTGAATAAGTTGTATCTCTTTGGCTTTGCAGCAATCGTTTCGCCGCTATCATCAGATATAAGCTAAATACAATAAACTCGGCGGGAAACTGGTTTAGTTGAATCGTTGTTGCGAACACCGTAAAAATGTTCGCGGATACGATTACCTGTAATGCTGGTTATTTTAGAATATGGTCTAGCACTTCTTTAGTAAAATTCGTTGGAATTCATCTATGTTTACCGCGAACAATAATCAAACGTCTACCGTTTGATTGAGAAACTGTAAGTTCCACAATACCTGAACAAGATGCTCTTTGCTCGAAAAATAACGTCTATAACGTGATTCTCGGAGGCTGAATGTTTTGTATAACTGATGTCCCCTGTATTTTTAGAATCTAAAAGTATTTTCTCCCTGTTTACAAATAAAATAAAACGAAAAAATAATCGGAAAATTATGACCATTTCATTTGATCGTCGTAAATAAATTGGTTGTTTTTCAAATTTTTTTTTATTCACCATCATAGCTTTGAGACAAGAAAAAAAGAATCTAGTAACGGAAAATAACGAGCTGAACAAGACAAAAAAGAAAATGGGATCAGAACTTGAGTTGCTAAGAAAACTTGTGAGTCAACGAAACAGTGATAAAGAAGCGGAGTGGAACCTTACCAACGACAGGATGAAAGAAATGTCTTCTGAAAGAGACGATTTGCGTTCCCAAGTAACGCGTTTGAAAAAAGAACTGTTAAATATGGCCTCTGTTGCGAGGGACATCGCTGATCTTGATAACCTGTTGCTCAACAACCCAGACACTGGCGCTTATGCATTGCAGGCTCATTCTCTGAAAGAAGCTAATAATGTGTTACAGAGAGAGTTAGAGGACCTTTTAAGACGAGAACAGGAGCTGAAGGAAGCAAATGATCATCTATGGAAGGACAAGACGACCCTTCAGAGAGTAAGTTGTAAGGGTTGTATAAACTGTGCCTTGTAGTTTTATGCAATCATTAAATTTGAAAGCAAATGAGTATTTCAAAGTCGGTTGTTTTATGTGAGACTTTCAAAATGAAGAGTTTTTAAGTCTATGAAACCATCTTCCACGGAAAACAAAACGAACTTAGAGTTGGCTGAACAAACGTGGCAAGACCGAACAGGAAGGCCTATGACTAAACAAACCGTGCATAAACGATAAAACGCAACAAATAAGACAACAGTATCCTAACCTGATAATTTCAAAGAAATATATTTTGATTTTTGTGCGCAACTTGACTTTTTAATGCTATCGCGCAGTAAAATTCCAATTTCCATTATATAAAAGATGTCTAAACTTTGTTTAATCCCCACAGGGGAGGGGAGGAAGCCTCGTGAATGCTACAGATAGTAACTTCCAGCAGGAGGTGACGAGACTTGTAACTGAAAATGTGGTATGTATTACATCGTTTCTAACAAAAAAAATTAATAGTACTACTTATATTAGCAAATATACCAATATTAATCGATGGCTATTCTATTATCGAGTGTAAGTCTTTATAAACACCAAAGGACCTGGAGAAACGTCTTGTAGTAAGTTTAATAGCAAATTATCTCATCCTGGGTTTCTAGTTATGGAATGTATGAATTTTGAACTTGGTTCTGTAATTAAGATGAATCATACGTAATATATTTGAAAGAATAATAAGAAAAAAATCACGAAAAAATAAATTGGAAAAATATATAATATACTTCTAACTCCTTGTAACGCTTAATAATTGTTTGAAAATTAAGTGCTAGTGTTATTACTTGTTAGAAAGTAACAGCATATTTCCGAAGTACACATGCAAACGTAAATTGTTCACTTGGTTTTATCCTCTAACGATATAAACTCTCTTGAAAATAGCTTTCCATGTGTTTGCCATTGGTGGACAAAAGGTATCGTCGTTGAATAATGCGGTGTTGAACGATCATAGCCACAATCCCAATCGAACACACTCACTAGTCTTTAATTATTTCTAGTTTACATATTTATTACTAAATTGTTTCTTTAGAAACACCGACGCAAATTACTCTAGTTACCGCTAGTTAGTTTTCTCTTATTAATAAATCTACTTAGGGTGTATCGCAAACAGTTTCTAAGATTGAGGTGTTCTTATGACTATCCATAAAACTCGACTGTAATCACATTGCCAGATTTTGTGTAATTTTTTTTAGTAGCTGAATTACACGAACCCACGTGTTAGTAAAGGTATCTTAAAAACTATGTAATAATTTTGAAATTAATGCACCTTTACTGTGGCACCTTCTTTGAAAAGTAATTAAACTCAACCCAGCAGACTCATTGTAATGGAATCTGATTTTTAGGAGCTGCGAGAGCAAGTGGAGCAACTCGAGGCCGAAGTAAAAGACTTGAGGAAAGAAAGCTCGTTGTCACCTGTCAGTCGCTCCAGAGCAATGTCAGCGTTATCATGGCGGGGTAAGGGAAATTTCTAAAAATTAAAAAAACTACGGGGAGATTTGCGTTCGAAAAATATTTGCCACATTCATTGTTCTTACCCTCGTTCCTATCTTAAGAAACATTTAGCTTGTTAAGAATAAACTTTTAGAAGTTTTAAAGATTTAACACGCATAAGCGCAATAGTTGAGTGAGACTGATTTTGGAATATAAGACAAGAAAATAGACTTACATTATGGTGATTGAATTCATAAATAAAGAAAATATATTGTTGCTGCGAGAATGCTAAAAATATAATCTTTTTTAAATGCATTGCATAGTGCTTTTTCCTTACAGTAATTATTAAAGCGTTGTTTTATAAGTTGTTTTTACGAATTGTATGGTTGGCATGCCTTATGTTTTTTTCCTTACTTTTATTTTTTGAAGGCGATGAGAAGAAAAGATCGAACTCTTTATGGTCAAATGGTCCAGAACCAAGGGCTGGAAAATATGTAAATATCCGCATTTTTGTATTGTTTTAAATTATTGTCTCGTCTTATCGTCGAGATGACTTGAGGGGCTTACTAAAAATATAAATTGGTTATTACATGCTGCAGTTTTGGACTTTGTCAGCTAGATAAATACATTTTTGTACGTTTTTGAGTTTTTCCGATTCAATTTAACTGGGTTTTATTTTGCAGCTTAATCTGTTGGATTCATGTTGTATAAAGGAATTTAGCATGAACACAGGCTCTACAATTCTTACTCAGGAATGGAGTCATCTCGTGTTGGGTGAATTAACATGAACGCGCCCTTTACAGTCCTCACTCAGGATTGGACTAATCTCTTATAGATTGATTCAACATAAATATTCACAGGCTCTACAATTCTTGCTCAGGATTGGAATCACCTCGTGTTGGGTGAATTAACATGAACGCGGCCTCAACAGTCCTCAGTCAGGATTGGATTCACCTCGTATTGGATGACATTGACATGAACGCAGCCTCGACAGTCCTCACTCAGGATCGGACTCATCTCTTGTAGATTGATTAATCATGAATATTCACAGCTCTACAATCCTTGCTCAGGATTGGAATCATCTCGTGTTGGGTGAGGTAACATGAACCCTGCCTCTACAGTCCTCACTCTGGATTAGATTCATCTCGTGTTGGGTGAGGTAACATGAACGCTGCCTCTACAGTCCTCACTCTGGGTTGGATTCATCTCGTGTTGGGTGAGGTGACACGAACGCGGCCTCTAGAGTCCTCACTCTGGATTGAATTCATCTCGTATAGATTGATTCAACATGAATGTTCACGGGATCTACAGTTCTCACTAAGGATTGGACTGATCTGGTGTAGATTTATTCAACATGAACAAGGATTCTACAGTCTTCATTCAGGATTGAATTCATCTCGTTTAGATTGATTCGAAATGAAAATGGTATCTACAATCCTCACTAAGGATTAGAGTCATCTGGTGTAGATTGATTCAACATGAACACGGATTCTGCAGTCTTCACTTAAGATTGAAATCATTACGTGAGAATGATTTGACATAAACACGGACTAAACTGTCCTCAATCAGTAATAGATTTATAAAGTGTTGGATGATTTAACGTGAATATGGGCTCTACAGTCTTTAATCAGAATTCCATTAACTGGTGACATGATTTAAAGTCGAGATTTTTAATTTTAGATTTAGACATTTTGCAGATGATTTACTATATACCTTTAACTGGTGAAGTTTAAATTCTATATTTCACCAACTTGTTTTTGCTGCGTGAATCAATGAAGCAAATTCCCGCAAGTTAAATTCTTTGTTTCTGATTCCTGCAGTTCAAGTGTCAGAGTTTGTTGTATTTGTTTTATTTACAGACTCTTTAATACTAAAATGTTGTGACATAGTAGCTTTTTTAAACATTGACTTTTTGTTTTGTCAAAAGGTCATGAAACATGCAGGACTGTTGAAAAGATCCAACACCAAAGAAGAGGTACTAACTAACTTTAGTACTAACTAGAACCTTTGTTGAAGAGTTTCTTTCAGGTGTATTGATAAGTCTAGTTTCCGTCCGGGTGTGTCAAACTTGATGATTTCTTTTATTAGATCTTTAACAGTTAGTAATTTTCATGAGTTGCACGTTAATCATTTTCATCTCATGTTTTATTTTCAAGGATGATCTTCTCCCCGTTGCGCACTTGAAACAGAAATCTCGTGGCATGATTGAATACTCTCCAGAAGATGAAGAAAAACTCATCAGAACGTTGATCATTGACATGAATCCCGCTTCAGTGGCAGACAATATTCCAGGTCTCCCTGCGCATATTTTGTTCATGTGTATTCGCCACGCTGACCACATGAACGATGATCGTCGTATGCAGAGCTTGCTGAGCAGTAGTATTAATAGCATTCGTAAAGTTGTTAAGGTAAAGTTGGTTGTGTCAATGTGATTAGGTTATAACTTGATATAAATCAGTTCTAAACGTCGTATAGATTATCCAAACTAATGAAAAGTTTTGTTAATTGATCGGTCCAACTTTGCGGTTGATCCTTATTGGCTTAGTTGAGACAGGTGACTTGACATGACAGTCCAGGAAGCTTTATTAATAATAAATAATAATACTACTACTAATAATAATAATAGTAATAATAAATAATAAACTTTATTTACGTGTCAATATATTTAGCTATGGAGCTAAATGAGGACACAAACTTAAATACATAAAAAGTAAAAATATGGTAATCGAGAGCTGTTATATCCTAATATATACATATATACTATAAACTAATTGCGATTCTGAGCCGATGATTCCATATTACATTGCCGGCAAGTTGGGAGAATATACATTCCATATTGGCGGAGTGGTGAAGCCACGGAGCCATAATGAGAAATATATTTTCTCTCAACGCCGGCAATATAATTTGGAATCACCGGCTCAGAATTGCAATTAGTTTTGTATCGCGATTTTTTCAACTTTTTTACGCGCGTTACTTCTGAGCCGGTGATTCCACATTATATCACGTCTTTCTCCCAGATCAAAATGTTAACTGTATGGCGATACACGGTAAAATAATCTAATTTTACAAAATCACTATGAATTGGATAAATGGCAGTTCTGGCAATTTGAATTATCTACATGTCCTTCTAAATTCATGATTTTAATTTTATTTTTAAAAGTATTTAAATTTGCTGCATTTTTAACATCCTTTGAAACCTTAGTGGTCCAAAGTATCTAATCGAGTGTTTACCGTAACTTATAGTATTAAATTTAGGGATACTATTCGCATTTCTAAGATTATACTTGATTGCTCTAGAAATAAATATGTCTTCTAAATATGTCGGTAGTAACCCACTATGATATTTAAACATTAGTACAGCTATATATCCTGTAACCGCCTATTGTAAAGAGCAGTTAACTTAGATTTACTTAAAAGTTCTTTATATGTAAGTGACTTAGTTTTAAAAACTATGCGAAGTGCCCTTTATTGGAACCTCTGTAATTTTCTCTTATCAGAGTTTCGACAACAGTGCCAGATGGTATGGCAGTAAGTTAAGTTAGGTAATATGGTGGCCTTATAGATATGTAACATAGCATTAAATGGAATTAAGTTTTTGAGTCTAGAAAAGATACCTATTTTTCTACTGTTTTTTTTTACAAATTGACTGTATATGAGAACTAAAGGTGAGTTTAATATATAGATTATTGTGCTTATATATTTTTTTTAATTTTCATGCAGAGATACAACACAAACTTCGACTATCTTGCCTTTTGGTTAGCCAACACATGCAGGCTTTTACATCACATGAAACAGTACAGCGGTGACAGGGTATGTTGAGCATGCGCAAGATAGACTGCGTCTTAAGTTTGATGCAAACGAGTGTAAGAATTTGACAAGCTTCTATTAGCTTAGCATAATTTATAAAGTTGTGGACGAAGACCTTTTATTTTACACAAACAGTATAGGCTAATACGTGCCCCATCTCGTCTTACGATAAAGTTTGCTTTTCCTTATTCAAAACGTACATGATAATAAAATATTTGTTTGTAACAATAATAACTATATAACAATAATAATAACAATATAACAACAATAATAACTATATAACAACAATAATAATAATAACAATATAACAACAATAATAATAACTATATCACAATAATAATAACTATATAACAACAATAATAATATTTCGGACAGAATCAACTGCAGAAACAAAAAATCCCTGAAACACTTCCTAGAATATTCACTAAATCCTATTTATATTTTTATTAAATAGTAATATGCAAAACGCCTCTTAATCTTTTTATAACCTTTCCTAACTTTAGTTAGTTATAAATCGGATGATGAACGGTGAATTCCGTCCGAAATATAGTTTATTAAAATTATTTCTTCTTATTATTTTTGTTACAATAATATATTAATCATTATTGCCTTTGTTTATTTGCACGAACAATAGTGTAAAATTAAGGTGATATTGTATACGAATTAAATGTTTCGGAGAAAAATACGATATATTATATCAAGCTAAAAACATATGATTTTAAAGTTAAGAACCAAATTACAGGCCTTCTAAAACCGAACATAAGCTGCTTAAAAAAGAAAAAAACAAGTGTGTAATCGAAGTATACTATATACATATAAAGACATACATAAACTTTTGTAATTGAGGCTAAGTTGTTCCGTAAATGTTTGTGTAGGATTACTAAAGGCTTTATTGCTGGCGGACATGGTTGGCGCAGTTGGTAAGATCTCTGCTTTCGAACCACGAGGTCCCGAGTTCGATCCCGGCACTTTGC
>JAOTRI020163207.1:0-19922 GCA_028564885.2 Zoanthus sanctaehelenae
CTTCTTTAAGTTTAAGATCAATAGCGTTATTCGCTGAATCCAAGATGCGAAAACAAGAAGGTGTGTACATTCCCTTGTCCTTCAAACAGTTGTCCGTTATTTTCAATACTTATCGTTATTGCTACTATTACGATCTTTAATTCAGTTTGCAAATCTGCTTTTTATCATATAAAAGCATTTCGAGGATAAGGACATTTTTGACTACTGAATCTACTTAAATTCTTCTACATGCGTTTGTCAGCTCTCAACTGGACTACAGCAACTCACTACTTTAAGGGTCTCCAAAGAAAATTTTACAGAAACTGAATCGCGTTTTGCTGCTTCGTGGTTAAGCTGTCCAGCAAATACGAACAAATCACACATCACCAAATGGATCTACACCAGCTGCCTATCGAATGTCGCATTTAAGACAAGGCTCTGAATCGACTTGCATTTTTATCTGTCTGATTTACAGCAACTCTACGCTCCAGTAAGATATCTCTATTCATCCTCTGCCTTACTGCTGCAACCCAAAAGATTCCCCTTAGTAACATACAACATATGGCCCCCCCTTGCATTCTTCGTCTCAGTACCGTACTGACTCTGGAACAAGCTATCCCTGTTAAATTGTCCCCAAGTATTGACCACTTTAAAGTTGCTTCTAAGACTGAATTTTTTAACTCAACTTTTCTTTAGTTTTTATTTTTATTTCATTTTTATAAGTATTCTATTGTTTTGTTTACATTTATTGATAGGCTAGTTTTATTGTTAAACGCTTAGCACTGAACCGTTTAAACGGAAAACAAATTGTATTGCTATATATAATTGTATTGTTATTATTAATGCTGTTATCGCTTTCGCCATCACCATCGCCATCGTTATCGCCATCGCCATCACCATCACCATCGCCATCGCCATCACCATCACCATCACCATCGCCATCGTTATCGCTATCGCTATCGCTATCGTTTTCGTTTTCGTTATCGCTATCGCTATCGTTATCGTTATCGTTATCGTTATCGTTATCGTTATCGTTATCGCTATCGTTATTGTTATTGTAAACGTTTTTGGAAAAATACCTGGATGATGTATCACCGCTAGAAATCCACGCGAAGTGAATTAAGCAATGACACTTGGTCACCATTTCAGAACTGTTACAGTAACTTAGTTTTGGCTTCGTCGGTTCAACAACGTTGCATCAAGTAGTGACGTCATATAAATCAAGATATTGTCTTACTCTTAGCCAGCACCAGTATCGTCCGATGTAGCCGGCCCAAGCAGTTAGATATTGGCATTACTTATTTTATTTTGATAACTACCATATTGCAACTTTGAATTCGTGAAAGTACGTATGCATGATAAATTTAATATCTGCCTAAATTATTCAAGTTTTGTCTTGTGTTGTCTAAATAGTTCCTTGACAGTTGCAACGACCATTTGGGCCAATTTAACTACAGTTCTTGCAGAATGCTACCTGTTGGGGCTGATAATCTCGGCATGGACATAAACGCATGTTCTTTGGATCAGAAAAAACACAGCTGAACAGCACAGGTTGAGCCTGCAGTGTACAAGATTTCTCAGATGGGCTGTATGAGGGAGCGTTAAGAGCTTCTCGAGTTTCCTGATTGAGGCATTTGGCACCAAAACTGCAACAAATAAATTTTTATGGAGGTTAATTAGAACTGAACAGTAAATAAATTTGTCAGATCATTTTCCATTTTAAAAACTACTAAAAAATAGAAGAACTTTCAAAGCGCTTTGTCTAACACCCATATTTCTACAAATGCCAATAAAACTAACCTTATACTTACTAAAACTAATCTGATGTAAATACTAATATTTTTTTAACATAACCATTAATCGCCTATAATTTTCGAGTGTATACAAAAATAATTTGTGGAAAAGTAAGACATTGTTTTGCATTCTCAATTTGACGTAACTAGGCGCGCAGTGTGTTCCTGTGTTATACTTTATTAAGCGCAAACGGGGGTCTCGGGTACTTGCAACTACGAGGCCCCCTTTCGTCACCTTCAAACTTCGCCTTCTTCTAGCAGCGTCTTGCATCTATATCTATGAGTTCAGGTTTCGCCATATTCAAGAAGCATTATAAGGTGAGTAGTTTGCACTTCAATATCTTTGAACTCAAAAGTATTCTAACATACTGAATAAATTTGGTTTATCAGACACAAATCGGTAACGGGGTCGACTTCAGTGATTTCTTTGAATTCAAAAGCATTCAATAAGTCTATATTTTCTATAATATATAGATTGCAGATCATTGTACCGTCTATAAATACATTGTTGCAGTTTGGTCACTGTTGTAACGGTTCCATTTTTTTTCAAACATTTCACGGATTTAATAACATACATATTGCTGTTACACAGAATATTGATACAATGTTATATACGATTAAAACAGATTTCATTGTCAAATGTACCGATAAAGAAGTCAACTATTCACATGGATGTTAACTTCAAAAAATTGTTTGAAACGCTAATTTTTAAACAGTCTCATGCACAGTATTTACTAAATACACATACCATAAACCGGCCATCAAAAGCGGGGACAGCTATAACGAAAACTATTTCTAGTATTAACTACTTTAAACTTGTACTGTTATTCGTACTTGAACTAAATACATCCTACAGTCATACTCTCACACTAATATTAATGTGGATTAATACTATAAACTGAACACAAGTTTACAAACAAAGGTTATCTGAGCCGGTTACCGAGTCACGGTTATCCAACTGACAAGGGTATCTGAGCGCCAATTACCGAGTCACGGTTATCCGATTGACACGGTTATCATAGCGCCAGTTACCGAGCCACGGTTATCCAACTGATAAGGGTATCTGAGCGCCAGTTACCTAGTCATGGTTATCCAACTGATAACCATGTTATGGTATGTGAGCGCCAGTTACCGAGTCACGGTTATCCAACTGACAAGGGTATGTGAGCGCCAGTTACCGAGTCACGGTTATCCAACTGATAAGGGTATCTGAGCACCAGTTACCGAGTCACGGTTATCCAACTGACAAGGGTATCTGAGCGCCAGTTACCGAGTCACGGTTATCCAACTGACAAGGGTATCTGAGCGCCAGTTACCAAGCCACGGTTATCCAACTGACAAGGGTATCTGATGGCCAGTTACCGAGTCACGGTTATCCAACTAACAAGGGTATCTGAGCGCCAATTACCAAGTCACGGTTATCCAACTGACATGGGTATCTGACGGCCAGTTACCGAGTCACGGTTATCCAACTGACAAGGGTATCTGAACGCCAGTTACCGAGCCACGGTTATCCAACTGATAAGGGTATGTGAGCGCCAGTTACCGAGTCACGGTTATCCAACTGACCAGGTTATCTGAGCGCCAGTTACCGAGCCACGGTTATCCAACTGATAAGGGTATCTGAGCGCCAGTTACCGAGCCACGGTTATCCAACTGACCAGGTTATCTGAGCGCCAGTTACCAAGTCACGGTTATCCAACTGACAAGGGTATCTGAGCGCCAGTTACCGAGTCATGCTTATCCAACTGACAAGGGTATCTGAGCGCCAGTTATCGAGCCACGGTTATCCAACTGACCAGGTTATCTGAGCGCCAGTTACCGAGTCACGGTTATCCAACTGACAAGGGTATCTGAGTGCCAGTTACCGAGTCACGATTATCCAACTGACCAGGTTATCTGAGCGCCAGTTACCGAGTCACTGTTATCCGATTGACACGGTTATCATAGCTCAGGTTACCGAGCCCAACACCACTGCTTTACGAAAACAAAAAAAAAACACCCTGTAAAAATCTGTATTATTTTTTCTTTTTTTTCTTAGCTATCAACTATCTTTAGCTTTCACAATTGAAATGCAGTTCAGAATATTTTACCTTTCCAACGACTTTATATTGTTAATTTCGTAAAAGTACGAGGGTTCACACAGATATCCTATGAATAGAACAGAAGTAGTCCAATATAAGCATTATAATATTAAGAATAAGCAGTAATGTGTGTATGGGTTTATACTGAGGTCAAAGTCAACTACAAAAGTTGTATAGCTACAATGGATTTTAGGAAATAGTACTGCAGTGATAAAGAGAATTAAGAAGATGATTTAAGGTAACTCAGTTTTTTACCTTTTTTTTCGCACACGTCTTTACAAGACTCCATTATATTGCCCAAATGTAGACGTCTTTCAGATAAAGGTGGCCAGCGATGTTTGTGTTCACAGAAGTTCTACAAAGTTTGATAGATAAGAATGGATATCTACAAATATCCAGAATTAAGAAAAATGTTATCAAAGCTAAGAATCTCTGATATTTCAAAAACATTTTGGAATAGTATATTAAAATTTTGAAATGAGTAAATTGCATGGTAACTTGATAACATTTGAGAATGATTTTAAGATCAAATCTGTTATCACAAACTTTGAACATAAGCAACTGAGGTTATACCATTTTTAACATTTATTGCAAAAAAATAAATAACTATTATAATATCAGTATTTTTTTTATTTTTATACATCTTTCTAAGCTGTAAAAGTATGTTTGCCACTTATTTGTTATTATTAATACATCATACATTAATAATTCTCAACTATATATAAATAAAAACTAATGAGAAAAAAGAATTAAATGGTTCTCCATTCATTAAACAGGACTGTTCCAAGCAAAGCAATATCTGCATAACTAATATCAGTCCCTTAACCCTGTCACTCCCAATCAGTTATCAACACTCAATTTCTCTTTAAATAACAAATACAAAATAAGACATTTGGTAATGAGAAAACGAGAATTGATCAAACATAGCAATTAACAACTGAAGATTAAAAGTAAAATTATCTCAAACTTTCCAATGAAAAGTAAGGGCTCAAGATGGGAGAATTTAGCTATAACGAAAACTATTTCTAGTATTAACTACATTAAACTTGTGCTGTTATTCGTACTTGAACTAAATACATCCTACAGTCATACTCTCACACTAATATTAATGTGGATTAATACTATAAACTGCACACAAGTTTACTAACAAAGGTTATCTGAGCCAGTTACCGAGTGACGGTTATCCGATTGACACGGTTTTAACCTCATAGCGCAATAGCTCAATTAGTGTGTAGTAAAATGATTGTTTACAAGGAATACCGGCGTGTAAACGGACTTCAATTGTTTTTGTTTTGTAATACAAATATGAAATTAGCTCTGGGTTTAAGTTAAGAGTTTTACAAGTAAAGGTTTAAAATAGGTTGCAGTGAATAAACGTACTGACAATATTCAAGCGGTACTGACCAGCTTCTCAGTAAAAGCATTGACGCGTTCTAGCATTCCTGCAGTTGTCCATTCATAAGATAAGTAAGGTTCAACCTGGAGATACACAAGCAAAGTTAATAATTCAGTCACTAAATCTGTTACTTCACATATTCTAAGTTTAAATTTGCATCTAAACAAGTTTTTACAGCTAAACAAACATCTTCTAACACAAAATACGGCTAAATTGTAAATAACCTTTCTAGATCATATTATAATATTAATGCAAGCTGAATCACAAACTTGTTGACAGTGATCTGCTTTCAACAGTTTTGGCCTCATAATTCAGTTGTTAGAGTGTTGCCTCATATACTTCAAGTCCTGTTTATAACAGGTGAAAAAATAGAAGTTTTTCCCAGTTTTTCATTTTCAGATGTTTAAAAGACATTACAGCCGAGATTATCATCTGTGACGTCATTGGTAATGAAAGCAATACAAATTCAGTCACTTAATTATTATAGACCTTGATCTTTAAAATAATTGATGAACCCATTAATACTGATCCGCTCCGAACATGTGGGCGATCTTGATTGGCGAAGTTGGCAGGAGCTTT
The DNA here is from genome assembly GCA_028564885.2 of Zoanthus sanctaehelenae. Taxonomy (NCBI): domain Eukaryota; kingdom Metazoa; phylum Cnidaria; class Anthozoa; order Zoantharia; family Zoanthidae; genus Zoanthus; species Zoanthus sanctaehelenae. Next base: position 5,832 of record JAOTRI020163207.1, read on the forward strand.
GCATGCCTCATGAAACCTAAGCTAACACAGGTTACTATAGTTACGGGGGAAATACATGACTAGCAGAGCGTATGCTGCAAGCAAAACTCCGATGGATTACAACCTATTGCAGGCAATACATTACTATAGTTACGGGGGAAATACATGACTAGCAGAGCGTATGCTGCAAGCAAAACTCCGATGGATTACAACCGTATTGCAGGCAATACATTTTGCAGTTTTACTTTTGGTTACACAAGGTGTAACTTGGTGTCTGCAGTTAGCTCCTGAGGAGCAGGCACCATTTTTCTGGTCTTAAAAAAAGAAGATGAATCTAAAAACGGTACCATTTGGCTGGTCTTAAAAAAGACAGAAAAAGAAAATGAATCTAATATGAATGGTGAGAGAGTAAATCCTCTATATAGGCCTTATTCCAACAGTTATCCTTCTTAAGATATTTTTTAACATGGATACAATACCCTGCTCTTCCAACTATATTATAAACTAATTGCGATGCTGAGCCGGTGATTCCACATTATATCGCCGGTTAGTTGGGAGGAAATATATTTCATATTGGAGGAGTGGTGCAGCCTCACGCGTTAATTCTGATCCCGTGATTGTACAATATATCACGTCTCTTTTCCTGACCAAAATGTTAACTGTAAGGCAATACTACTTTGCATTGATGCTACGTTTGAAACTTAAGATTTTCGTTTCAAAGAACTCTTGGAGATCGTTATATATAAAATTAGTCTCACTTTCCATTCTCCACGTCTGTTCCAAGAAAACGCTTACGTAACACGAGAGTAACATCTGGATACAGTCAACTCCCGCCTGGCGGACATCCCGCTATTAAGGACACTTCACTGTTAATCACAGAACAAAAATCCCTGGCTGAAACCATAAAGAAATATATAAAAACAGCTCTTGCTATTACGGACGCTCGCTATTACGGACATACGGACAATTCGCCTGATCTAGAAACTAAAATTTTCATTGTTTTTCTCTCGTTATGGCGAACACTTTTTTTAAAGCGGTGCCACATAAATTCATGTATTTGGAAACATAATAGTTTTGGCAGTTACAAACCTTGATTGAGACTTTATATGCTTCATAAATAATGTTGTAGTTAAGATTAAACAACTCGTTTGACATTCAACGTACAGTCACTTAGCAGAAGTTGCGTTTTCATAAATCAGTCAATCAGTAAACAAAGTTAAATTGAAGCAAGAATAAAGCAGCGCGGCAGAACTGAATTATAGATAATTGCTTTAAAAGTAAAATTGGCGTATTTTTCCCGCACCTCGTTTTTACGCCAAATCCTGCTATTACGTCCACAATATCTGCAGTTGACTGTACCATGTCTTAGAAAGGATCAAGAATAACACCAATGTCGAGGAGAAGCTCTCTTACCTTCATCCTTCCTAATTAAATATTTCAAAACAAACAATTGATTACCTCAGCCTTCATAATATTTTCAATTGTTTCTTTAACTTCTGTTTCGTTGTTTATATCCACTGTCCAAACATAAGGTTTACCAATAAACTTCTCAGCGTAAGGGTGTTGCGAGCCTAACTGTAGTAAACAAAGAGTGTTCCAGATTTTGGTTTTAATGTTTATAGATTAGTTAGCGAAAAGCTTAAATTAAATCTGCTAAGTCATTAATGTTGTTTTCCAAACTGTTTGAACAGATCCACCCAAATGATTCAGATAATCTAAACTTAAGTTAACATAAATATTAAAAGTATGCATTTTTATATTAGTTTTGAACTTCTGCACAAAAAAACCATTAGGTATATTAGCCTATATATACACAAGCGGCTTTGTAGTTCCACTCTCCTTTTCAGACAAAGCCATTAGATTAAAATTATTAAGAGTGTTATTGTTTATTTTCGATAATCTTAAAGCAAGCCATACGTATGTTTTCTGTCATTGCGAATTGAGTATCCAGAATTCAACAGGCTGTTTGATCCCGGCTCTGCTAAGATTCGAATATTTACGTGACCTTCTTTTTCACCTGAGCTAACTTAGCTTTCCAACTGGCCGATCCTTCTAGGGGTAGCCGGTAACAAAGCAAGTACTAGCGTATACTTGCTGGTGGCCCATTAACAGGAAAAGTAGTCGATCGGTCAAAACCGGCCGCAGTGACGCCAGCAAAACATTTATGTAGTCTTCAAAGTCCTAGGGGATAGTTCCAATAAACCATTTTCATGTTAACGTGTTGTTTCTTACCTTACGCAAAGTGGGTTTCTCCTTGAAGAATTCAGCATTGAGACGATTATGAGGTGGATCTAGCTGTAACAGAGAAATGTACACGATTGCAGGTAAAAATGATAACATTATGGTCTATCTAACTTGGATTTAGGATAGAAAGAATAAGGAGAAAAATATCGAATATATATAAGCCCTCGGCGGGATTCGAACCCCACATCTTCGGTTAACTAGTCCGACATGTTAACCATTACACCACAAGGACCAACCACGCTGAAATAAATGTAATTAAAATAAAAAACATGCATTTTGTAAAATGTACAGTTACAAGTTTTAACTTTTTGCGGTCAAGCATTGTGGTTGCCTTTGTTGATCTCGATTCTTCCTGTATGTCAATATTCTTGGTTATAGCATCAGATGCAAACGAACGAAGGATTTATATAACAATTATATTAATCAGAATCGCAGCTAACGGTGAAGTTGCACTTGTGCATAAAGCGATATTGCTGACGTGATTCGCAGGCAAAAATTGTTGCTATCGTTAAAACAAAATACAACTCGTGTTACGAAAATATCACCTTTGAAATAAACAAATTTATTGAAAGAATGTCTGCCAAATTTTGAACAGAAATTTGTGAATTTTAAGAAAATTTGAGGAAACCACTCATACTCACACGGTTAGATCTGTCAGCCTCATGGACAACGAGTTGGAGTTGTACATACGTAGTTTTTTCATTATGTGACTTCACCGTTAGCTATGCGATTCAAGAAAAATTCACTGCCTGACGAGTGAATTCCACGTTAAATATTACTTGAAAAACCGATATCGCACGAATCGCGAATTAGTTTTTCGCGTGAAATTTAACGTGGAATTCACTCGTCAGGCTGTGAATTTTTCTATAGAATAATCTGCCTACCTTTGGATTTAAATAGATGCACCCATGTGCTATTGCTTCGAGAGGTGCAGGGCCTTCGTATGGAAACCCCAAACCAATAAAAACCTGTGTAAGATTTATTGCTATAGTTGAGAAATACTTATGTAATTGTAAATCGCCATTATAAAATCTTGCATTCTTTTAAGATCTAAAAGATATTTTACTTTACTTCCAGTACCTCACTTTTATATTTATTGAAGGGTAAAGAGTATTTACATCTATATCTATGATGATAAATAAAGTTCCTTGTTTGTCCAAATAGGGTTTTCTAACGATATATTAGTATAAATTTACTATGTTCTATTGTGAATCTGTGAATTTGATTGACTCGCCCTCGTTTTCCAGGAGCGATAGTCAACTCGGATGCGCATCGTCGTCTATTTGCTCGTAGAAAACTCGGGCTGGTAGTCTAATTGTTAATTATGGCCTATAAGTATTAAAATTCATGTTATATATATAATGGAAATCAAACATTAGAAGTTTATGTTCAAGCTAACATGTAATTTTGTTATTACACCGGGAAAAACAAAGGAATGACGTCAGTATATCTTCACTAGTGAGGATATGGAAAACATGTCACTCGTATTCCGGATGTAGTTTCATATGAAGCGAGCTAAAAACTATACAAAAAGACGAAGAAAACAAAAGGATGACGTCAGCGATATATATCTTCACTAGTGAGGATATGGAGAATATGTCACTCGTATCCCGGATGTAGTTTCATATGAAACAAGCTAAAAACTAGACAAAAAGACGGAGAAGACAAAAGAATGACATCAGCAATATCTTCACCAGTGAGGATATGGAAAATATGTCACTCGTACCCCGGATGTAGTTTCATATGAAACAAGCTAAAAACTAGACAAAAAGACGGAGAAAACAAAAGAATGGCGTCAGCAATAACTTCACTAATGAGGATATGGAAAGATATGTCACTCGTATCCCGGATGTAGTTTGTTAGGAAATCTATGAGTGGCGTAGTTTACAGTAAAACACTTATGTCTATATAACAAAAATATTTAAGCACCCTAGCCTTAAAGATGAAGCTTCAACATTCAAAACTAAAAGTTTTTTTTAAAAAAAAATCAGCAAATGAACAGCAGCAATACAGCGACTTTAGAGCGAGTATTCTAGTTGCTGAACTGAACCTAGGTTGACAATTTACTCTGCGTTAGATTGAGACTATTAATACATTTGGAGATCTTACCGTAGCTTTTAAAAAATTCAGAGCAATCGATTATTTTATTTGATAAAATGGGCAAAACCTTAGCGTTGTTTAGGAGTTCCTCCAGCTTTTCGTAGCTTACAACACCGTGATTCTGAACAAAATCTGGTATTACTTTGGTGCTCTCCTGAAAAGACGAGATAGGTAATTGTTAGTTTGTTAACTTGCTGGATTGCAAGTGAAAACAAGAGATAATCCCTTCTGTACCCTCCTACCTCCCCATTTTACTGCCGCTTCCTATTTTCCTTTGTTTTATAGTTTTGTTTTTATTAGGCATTCCTGTATTTTTCAAACTTATATCGATTAAACCTTGACTTTAATTTTTGCAATCTTTGTATATCTTTGTTGCAAAAAAGCTATCCGCAAAATATTTTTACAGATTAGCTGTAAAACGTAATTAACATATAAAGCTATCGAGGACAGAAACATTTTCTGGAATTTTCCGAAATGGCTGATGTATGTCCTTCTATCCACAGCCCATATATTATAACTTGAAATCACAAACATTCAAAAGTAATAAAAATTCATAAGAATTTTAGTTGACCACGTGAAATGTTTTGAATCAGTGCTCAGTATACAATCAATATTCAAAGTAGAAACACTAGCATTAATTTTGATACAGAATTTATTTTCTTCAACATTACATTTTATTTACAGTTTTGTATTAGCCAATACAATATGATAGAAATATATAATTCAACATTACATTTTATGTACAGTTTTGTATTAGCCAATACAATATGATAGAAATATATAATGCAACATTACATTTTATGTACAGTTTTGTATTAGCCAATAAAATATGATAGAAATATATAATGCAACATTACATTTTATGTATAGTTTTTTATTAGCCAATACAATATGATAGAAATATATAATGCAACATTACAAAAAGAGATAAATCCTATTTCCAGCTCTCACCATCTTGGTAGCGGTTCCATGAATCTCTACGTGTTTTTGCAATATTTCCAAATACGATTTCTTGCCCTACAAGTAAAAATAAACCAAACCAAGAACACTTTAGCCTTAAGCGATCTATCAGCTCAAAGTAAATTATTATGTTTATTTTACACAATTTACAAAAAGAAAAAAGTAATCAGGAATATATTCTCACTCTGTAGTATCCATCGAGCTTTCCATAAACTAATCCCATAGACTTCTTTTTTCTAGTGTCTTTCTTCAGTAGGGTCGTGTCCACTACGAAGCCAAGGAACAAATTGTCCGGACTGTGGGCTAAAAATGTAAATTAATAGTCTCAAACTATGTTCATTATAGATAGAATCCAGACATACGTTTACAAAATTAAGACAGCTATATAAACAATACAAAACTAGCATTATTGCCTTTGTTTTGTTTAATCTACGATCGGATTTGTATCTAAGTACAAAATCCTTTCCTTGCCAGGTGCCCCGTTGAGCCGGAGTTTTGCTAAAAGCAGGCCCGCGGGCCGCGGCCAGGGTTAGGGTTAGGGTTTTGCTTAACACTAATTAATTATAGTTGTTGGGTTTTGCTTTAGCTCGCTAAAGCAAAACCCTAACCCTAAAGCAAAACCCTAACCTTAAAGCAAAACCCTAACCCTAACCCGGGCCGCCGGGGCGTTGCGGGCCGCAGGCCGCGGGCCACGGGTCTGCTTTAAGCAAAACCCGTTGAGCCGAGGCACTAAATTGTTCGAGATTCCAAAAGGATCACTAAATTTTAACAAATTGCTTGAGAGGTGACCTTGTACTATTTTTTTTTTCAAATACTACCGGAAGAAGTTAAGTGCGACTTTTAATTTGTCCTGTAAATCTCCCAGAACAAACTGCAAAAAACGGGCCATTGTCTTTGATAGAGGTCGAAACTTCAGATAAACCAGTCTTATATAAACCGTTTGCCTCATCCTATCATAGGTGTGGGTTGAAATCTTACAAAAGAGATCAGATATTTAAGCTCAACAATATTTCTTTTAATGATCAAAATCAGTTAGGCCTTTCCAAAACTGTACAACCAAACTGAATGATGTCCTGAACTAGTTAGTCAGTTTAAATTTTTGTTTATGTGATATTCATGTGGGTTCCACTTACGGAACATTGTCATCATCTGTCTCAAATTGTTGAAATCCATATTTCCCCAAGAAGATTTTCCTCCTGGAATTGTCCCTTTGTATCCAGAAAAGTTGAATTCTGCCTCGGTTCCAAATGAATCAAGTATTCTTAGAAGACAGCTTTCAAACAGAATAAGGATAAGTGAGAGTAATCAAACAGATTCCTTCAATATATGTAAATATGGTTAAAACATGTTGAACCATGAAATCAAATTTACATTATTAGAAAAGGTTAAATGTAGGGCTAAATAGAGCAAAAAATAACATAATAGTGAAATATTCAGTAAGGGTACAAACTAACAAATAGAAAAAATGAATTCATGGATGAAATCACAGATAAGAAAGATATAACTTACAAAACAGAAACTAGAATAAAGCTGTAATACTTACAGAAATTTGGAAAAATTTGGTCCAGTCTTTGTCATAATAGAATATGCGCCATTGAGGTCAGTGTAAATGATGTCATAAGGTGCTACTTTGTACTTCATAGCACAATCTTCTGGTTTGTTTGGCACTTCTAGTAACCTGTTGAACACGGAAGAAAACAGAAATGATTTACCCGTGGTACATTATTTCACAATTCAATCATTCTTGCGCCTAAATCACTATATTGCAGCTTTCTCTAAGATGTACTGTGTAGCTAGATCTACCATACGCCCCAGTATATCTACTTGTTCTCTTTATTCTCTCTTATTATACGGTACGTAGGATAATCGCCTTCTTCCTTCAAGATTGAGCTGATTATATTTACTACGGCAATCGATTTTTAATTGATTGTAGATATCCCGGATCAAGGCTAGTTTTAGCTCGTTACTAAGCTGACATTATGACTATAGCTAAATCCTTTCAAGTCTAGTGGCCCATGGAGCCGGCGCTTATCTCCGATTTCTGTAGTGTTAAGCGGATGAGAGTCTTTAGTCCCCGTGGACGGGACGCTATTCCATTGCATGTTAGCTCCCAGCTTAAGCGGAAAAGAGGGCCACACAAATATTTAAACTAATCTCGGCAGTTGCCGGGATCCAACTTGGGACCTTCTGGTTGGAAAGCAGAAATCTAACTAACTGCGCCAACCACGTTCGCCCAATATTATGATGACTATGCTAACAGTAATTGAATGTTACCATGTATAAATCTGCAGAAAGGTCTCTTTTTTGCCGAAAGTTGGAAAATCCAAGCGCGTTAATCGAATGGGAAACTGAGAAAAGAAAATGGACGAGAAGCAAAATTCCCATTGGTCAGTTTTTAACACGAGCTGACAACCATACATCACATCAGTCAAAATCAGAGATCATAAATTCAACAGGGCGATGGCGCTCAGTCAGGTTTTCAGGATTCCTTAACATTTTACCCATGTACCAGAATAACAATATCTTTAGACGTATTTCCGAGCCAAGCGTTTTCAAACGTTTTTAGCTAACACGTAAACAATAGACCTATTGAAACAATAACATTAACAAATATTTTTCTTCGGAAATTCCACAATCACGATTATTTGGTAATTTGTTTTCATTTCCAGCGCCAATCAAATACGCCCCAGCGCACTGGTGTGCTAGTAGTTTCCCAAATCAATATTTAACTTAAAGTTGTTTGTATTAAATCAAACAACATTATAGTTATGTCTGTTCAGATATCTATTAATCTTAATTCGAATAAAACAGTATCACTTGTTTTTGTAGACAATAATACAAAACGCAGCGGCATGTAGAAGATTCGGAAAGCAGAGAGAAAACACGCACGATGTGGATTTTTCAAATGGCTGGTAATGTTATTGTTTACAATCTGATAAAGCTTTTGAAAGGATTCATAATCAAAACAAATCTCAAACTAAAAGTATCAATAACCTAACATTAGCATCACGCCACATTGATTGTGCTTCTCAAGTATAAATCATGAATCTTACACACACACACACACACACTCCGGCACATTGCTTTAGCTAAATGTATAACAATTATCTCTAAACATTTAAAATAGATTTAGTTTCCATTGCTTTTATTCTTATTTCGTTTTTTATTATCTTTTTAACTTTTCAGAGAAATTTTTTGTTACATGATACAACTGCACATAGAAATTCGCGTTACTTACCTTGGTATCTCTGTCTCGTTAGACGTTATAGTAATATTATGGCCTAGTATGTATAGTGACGTAATAAGATCGCTCCATTGGACGAGCTCTCCTAGAGGACCTCCATAGAACGCGAATTCAAAGAACTTTGGATAATAGGAAAACGTACCCAAATAAATTAGCACCTGGAAAATCAAAACAATCTTGTAAGAAATGTCATCGAATTCTCTAACAACACAATTTGAGCGGAAAAAAAAGTCGTAAAATAAAATAAAACTTAGAACATTGAGAAATAGTGTAGCAAACACGAGAAAACACGAGCCCTAACTTTTCTCTCGAGTTCGGTGATGCCTGTCGAGTTTTATCACAATCTAGCACACGGCAAAGGCTGTGTTGACACACCCGGTTCAAACAGCAAACATACAGATAGCAAAAGAGGAGCCAAGAAGCATATGCAAAGGATGACGTCAGTTGATGTACACGAAAACGCAGCCAAAAGCTCTTGAAAAACATACAGAGGCCGACCAGTTTACAGTTTACAAAATTCGTTATCTAAGTAAACGCAATAACTTTGCACATTATGGTAATTTGTTTTTATGTTAATTTTGGCTTGAGTTGACATGTAAATATACTACAGGTCACTCAAAATTATTGGGTTTTGCGAAAATAGCCTTTGTTTTGCAGAAAGCCAAAAAATATTTTGTTATTGCTTATTTAAAATAGTATTAAAAGCATTAAAACGTTCTATAAAAATTTTGAAAATATATATAACGTTCTCTGGTTAAAATTGAATATAAAAATTAAGCTTTCGGCTGTTTTACTACAGCCTTCATCAGATGGAATGAAGAAAAAAGAAAACGTTGAGTAGTATATATATAAAAAGTAACGTGTGTTAAAAAATAAATAAGAATAGAACTATATTAATGAAAAATGTACTACTTCTTTAAAAGAATACTGTATTGCTTAGGAAGTGGCTTTGAGTTATTATCAGCATTACTGGAACCAGCGGTATGCCAAGATTCTAAAGTTTTTCTGACGCGAAAAGAGCCTTTGTCAATGACCGTAGAGTTGTTAAAATCAATATTGTGGTTGAATGCATGACCATGCGTGTTTTGCATTATTGGATCCACTTGCAAAAGTTTTTACATTCTTAACGTGTTCTTTTCTTCTAGTTTGTTGTAAATTGGTATATTAAATTTTTCTGCAGACGTCATTCAAGTCAGATTCATGTTCATCGTGACAACACACCTGGAGCTCCAAAACCTGAGGAGAAGCTGTTTGTGGCTCCACGAGTAAGACGACGCTCTTCTGCTATCTTAACAAGCAACGCTGCTTCAGTCGTAAAGGCTGTTCTGCTGCTACGGCGTAACAGAGGCGAATATCAACCTTCACAATCAGAGTTTAATCAAAGCCCCGGTAACAAATCACCTGCTCCTTCGCTTGTTCGATTTCCACAGATTAAACTTAACTTTCAGAAAGATCGACGTATAGGAAATACAAACCCGTCGCAGGGACATTTAGCGCGCAATAAAAGCGCGCCAGTAATCACAGCAACCAGAAAGGACCTTCACCATCAAGAAAATTGTAGGTGTAAAAGCGTGAATGCTTTGGACCAACCAGAAAAGACTAAAATAGATTGTACAAAAGATTATCAACACAAGAGACGAACGTCTTCCAAGGATTCCAGGAAAGTGGGAGTAAAATCTGAACCGCTCGTACTGACAAAAGAAGTGAAAGAAGTAAAACTCAAAAATATATCAAAACAAGCTGCAACGAAACACGATAAAGTTACACCAAACAGGATTCTGGACAAGAAGAGCAAAAGAAACTCCAATGTTGCATTACCTAATCAGAAAGAAAAGAATCAGGTAAACAGAACCATGCCATTGATTCCATCATCCAACGAAATGCAACAGAACAAACAAAGTAGTAGATCGCCAACCGAAAGAATTGAAAAGAGAAATATTGTAATCAAGGAAATCATAAACACCGGATATCCTGGTCAGAATGCACCTCCATCTAGTTACAGACGGTTTCCTCCGAGTATGTTTTATCTTTTAGACGAACCAAAGGCAGAACAAGGCAACCAAGAAGTTACCTATGGTCCATGGTTTGTTGGAATGGCAGCAAAAAAATGGAAATCTAGCATAAAAAGGGGAGTTGTGCTTTATGTCATTTGTTTTTGTGTACTATTTACCTAAAACTACCACTGAATTCAGTCATCTTTTTTTGCAAAACAACAATACATAGAAAAGATTATAAGTGCTTGGGTTCGGTGGGATTTGAAATTAAGAACCGGGAGGCTTATTGAACGATATGGACTCTCAGAACAGCAGATTCATAATTTTCTGTTACGTTTTTACTTTCTCACAAATTTGTAAATTCTTAACTAATTATTTAAATATTTAAAAAAATAGAACGAATCATACCTTTTGTTCATATAAAATTACTAATGGTCTAACACGCATCCAGCATTCTGATTGGCTGCTCTAGTAGAGATCTATTTGTGAAAGCCTACCAGTACAGAAAAGATGACGCATTAAAGAGGAAGTCTCAAGGCAGAGAGTCTGGATCCGAATATAAGCAAAATCAAGGAAAACCACAAGTAGCCTAAGCTCCTGATACGAACAGTATTGGTTAGCCAATGTTAGTGTAGATTTACAGTAAATATATAGGATTTTATATGGATTTAATAAAACATTAATTTCTTACTTTAAATCGCAATATAATACGGCACTGAAACTTTCATGGCATGTTTATTTATCCCTATAATATACTGTGGCTGAGTTTGGGCAAGTTTTGTTCAGTTTATCTGGTGGAGGAAAGTCAAGTAGACTTTCAAGTTAGAATTCTTTGTTTCCGAATGTGTTTGAATATGTCTTATTTGTTTTGATCGTCCTGTTAGAATTGTTACTGGAGAAAACATAAAAGGGAAAAGCTTTGTTTTACACTTTTGCAATCGCCTGGCTAGCACTGGATACTTTAAAGGAAGACATATTTCATTAAAATTTTGTATTGCGCAGGTCCAAACTATCAGTGCAAGACTTGGAGCCTCCTCCTAGCCCTTCTTCCCAGACTCCCCTCATAGTAATCGAGGAATGGCTGACCGCTGAAGGTGTAGAAAATTTGGAAGAAAAACAAAAAGAAGCAGACATTTTTAATGCCGCGCTTGGCGTAGATCAAATTGGAAAGGGTAGAAGAACAAGTAGAAATCCTTCACCGCTGTTGTCCGACGTACGAGAGGAGAGCGAAGAAGACGTTCAGAAGTATGAGGAAGAAGACATTACAAAGAAAATGTGCGTAACTGGTATTTTAGAAATATAAATAGCTGGGGAAAGCTACCGCTAGTGATCTAAAAAGCAAACACTGTTTGTATCCAACATACTTCCCCTTCATGAGTTAAGAAGTATATATAACTTATTAGATTTTCCACCTAATAAGCGCTAGGAGTGTACTAGGCGCACCTAAGAGATGAGTCCTCAAATCCACTTAAAATATACATGTAGATCCCAAATGCGAATTTCACTATTGCTAGAATCCTTTACTTAGAACTCATAAATACGCATTAGACGAGCAACGCAGATCGTAAATTTGACTTAACAAGATTCAAGATTCGTAATTAGTTTCGGAAATTAGTTTTTGGATCCGTCTTGGGCATTGAAATGAAATTCAATTGGTTAACCACTGGTTATTTTTAGATGGTATACACCAATCCACGAGGCACGAGAGCAGTCGCAACAACAGCTGGAACAGGTTAGAAAAGACCTTGAGAGGATGAAGATTTTACGAAAACAGATGAAGCGCCAATCAAGTTTGGAGGACAACGGCTCAAATAGCAACAATAATGGCAACAATATAGAACAAAGGAGAAAGTTTAGCGGTCAGAGGTCAAATGAAAGCTCGGAAGGAAGCCAAGTTAGTGAGCAGGTGAAGAATATCTATCCAGAAGTTATTTTATGTAAGCTAAGTCATTCAACGCGGTCGAGCTGTGACAACCGGAAAGTTGATATTTTGGCTTCTTAAAAACTGTTAAAACATCCTTTAACACTGAGTAGAAAAAAAGAGCACAAATACAGTTTTAGTTGACCCCTTATAGGTCGTGCAGTTCATATTTATCAAATAAATTTGATGTTTCATTGTTTGAAAGGAAGAAATGCTTTGTCATTTTTGTGATTGAAGGTAATTTAATTCTAAAACTAGAAAAGCATGGAATACTTATTTATTTATTACATTCGTCTCTCAGACATATAACACGTGATAATACAGCGCAGACTGTGACAGGAAGTAGGAACAGGACAAATCCCCAATTGATAAATACCATCTTTAAATAAAAATCTTAAGAAATAATATATAACTATTATGTACAGTAAACAATTAGTCCATTCAAATACATAGTTAAATTATAAGAAATACATAGTTAAATTATAAGAAAAATATATGAGACGTACTATATATAGGTCCAAATATTACACGATGGAAGACAAAGTAGAACTTGAAAATGTATGAAAAAGCTTAAAGTAATAAATTATTGCGGTGAGTAAAATGGCAAAATGCTTACATAGTGATCTTAAAGCAACTTTTTTAGAGTTTTGTACTTACAGTTTTTGAAGTTCTTGGGCGAATTATTCCATACCTTAACAACACGTGGAAAAAAGAGAATCTAAAATAGTTCTGTTTATGGTCTACCTTTATCTTAAAATTATATTGGTTAAAATTGCGTGTAGCATAAACATTTGTGTCAGGACTGACAAGGTTACTACAATTAGTTAGCATATGCATGGTACCAGATGTGAACTTGTAGAAAAAAAAGAAAGTCGACTCTGAGCTCCCTACGGTATTCTAGCGGTATTACTAAAATTGAAACAACAATCATGGAAATAAGGTCTGTGAATGTGTGTAGATAGGTCAACCGTAAACTCCCCGGTAAAGCGCTGAATACAACAAGAGCTTCTATTATGACGGTCTACCCCCACAACTTGCAATTGATGAAGACTCAATGTCAAGAATTGGGAGACAGTCGAAAGAATATATAAAACTGTTTATAGAATACTTCTGACTTCAGTAAATGACAACTTTTATATTTAGTATTGATTTAAATTACAGTGTTATTTTCAAGATTAATTGTAGAGTATGTACTCTCCTGTGTAATAGTACTTTCTGTATTGTTGTGGGCTCCAGCAGAATACCCAACTGTAATTTTAGAATTTCTCGACGAAATTCCTGGGTGCAAATGACCTTTGAAAAAGCAAAATATGCAATTCATGTGATCACAAGGGATTGCTATAATAAAATATAATAGCACAACGGTGCAATAAAATCACGTGGGAAGTAATTTCACTTAATAAGGACTCCAAAAAAATAAAAGATTTTTTATGAAAGTGGGATCCTTAACAGGCAAAGAACAAGTTTCATTTCGTAACTGCTTCCCAAAGTGAAAATGGTTAACCGTGTAGCCCGCACTAACCATCAATTAACAACTAGACCTCGAGGACGAATGGACTACGAGTAATAGTTCATGAGGCCGTAGGCCGAATGGACTATTCAAAGTCGTAGTCCATGAGGCCGAGAGGTCTAATTGTTTTAGTATCACC
>JAOTRI020163314.1:0-17695 GCA_028564885.2 Zoanthus sanctaehelenae
AAATTCACACGAATTAAAGATTAAATCAAATACATTATCACAATGATTAAATATTGCTACAAAATGGCAGCCATACTTCATTCCATATTTAGATTTTAGTTGACTTCCTTTGGCTTTGTAGATTTCGGTTTTCGATTTTGTATGTGCCCGCGTACAGGCAGCGGCTAACTTGGATTTAAAAGCGCTTGCGCTTAGCTAGCATTAATTTGGGTATGTTTTCTAATATTAGTATATTTGCTAGCATCTGAAACTTGACAGAAGTTATATTTATAAAAAAAACATTTTCGTATTTTGACATGTGACAATCTGCTTATTCACACAACAGGATTATATTGTTAAGTATGTTAGTTTTCGAAGATTGGTTACTCGAACGAGTTGCGGTTAATCTTCCACTGAAGGATGTCTTAAGCTGTCTTTGTGTTTGTAAGCATTGGAAGGTTAGTTATTTGGTCTTTGATATGAATTTTAGAAAGCGGTAATTATGTTTTCGTGAATCAAATTAAAATTGTTGCGAATTTGACTTACTATCCTTTGGGATTTTCTATGCTTCACTCGCGTATAATGTTATCCAAAATCTTGTTCATATTCGGAGAACTTAGGGATACGTTCTTTTCTTTAGTAATGGTTTAGATATTATTCTTCAGGAACTAAAAAAGTCTAAATAGAGCGTACAATGATTTAACCAAAAGAGCATAAAAAACGTAGTTAAGGCTGTAAATGCACGGGGCAATTTTTCTACAACTTGCAATGCAAAATGCTGACGATAACGAAAAATAAATTGCGAGTTGCTGTTACATGTCAGACGAGGGTAATGTTGTTTGCAACTCGCATTATATTTTAATTTTCTCTAAGTTGTATGTTTGTTCAACGTTTCTGGAACTTGCAACATTGCTTTCCCAGAAAGATGTTCATGTGAAATTTTGTCAGCAATTTGCAACGTAGTGACATTGCTAATGCAAGTTGCTAAAGAAATTGCCAGGTATACTGTAACATTGCCTTAAGGAGTCGTGCAATGGATAGTTAGTTTATGCATGGATAAATAGTTTATGCATTGATATCCAGCAATTGCCAGTAATTTTTTCCTGTACATTAAAAGTAAAAAACACAATGTATTAATCAACCTATGATTCACTTCATACAAATATTTATCATTTATTGTTATATGGAAGTGAGACATGGTGTTTGAGGGAGAATGAAATGGCAATTTTGAGGAGAACCGAAAGAGCGATGGTGAGAGCAATTTTTGGTGCGAAACTCATGGAGAGAAGGAGGACTGAAGACCTAATGGAGATGTTGGAATTTAAGGAAACAGTGGTTCAGATGGCAAAGACGAATGGAGTGACAAGGTACGGGCATGTATTGAGGAGGGAGGATGGGCATGTTTTGAAGAAGGCATTCGAGTTTGAAGTGAAGGGAAAAAGGAAGCGAGGACGACTGAGGAAGACATGGAGAAGGAGGTAGGAGTGTTGGTTTGAAGAGGAAGGATGCAGTGAATCGAGTAAGATGGAGAGTGGGAGTGGGAAAGATTGCTGGTAGAGTGGAATATATCCGGTCACCCTCGTTTACGGGGATAAAACCGGATCAAAACTGGATTGATGATGACGATGATTGCAAATGAGATCATGACCAGCATTTGTTACAAGCTGTTTGTTTGTCTCCATAATGGCAGCCATAGTAATGAAAAGTAAGAACAATGAAATTTGTGTTCCAAGTGTTTTTCCAATAAATTATTGTTGACAAAAGATGAACTAAAATAATATAGTAGATTTTACCTTTCCTTACATATTTGGAGTAAAGTGAAGCTGATTTGGAAGCATTTCTAACTATCTTCATTGTTTACTTGAATCTTTATCCAAAATATCTGTAAGCTTCTTGTCAAACATTTGACGAAAATGCTTTCAGCTTGTTTATTTTGTAGTGGATATTGTATTAAAACTCTATCGTCTGAAATAACAACAACAAACATTTGTTTCTGTCTTTATCTGGTAGCTACTTTGTGGGATGCATATTCAGATGCAGACCTGTCAACTTTTAAGAACAAAAATGTGTGAAAGATTTCACTAGATTCACCATAGCTGGCACCAAGAGTAAAATTTTGAAAATTACATTCCCTACAATGGCTAAAAATGCCTCTTCGATCAAGCATCTTGACCTTCAAAACAACACTATTTTTGCCATACTCTCTGCAGTGAATGTGTGTACTGTCAGCTGATAACAGACGTTTTGAATAGTTTATACTTTTTTTCGATAGAATTTGGAAAATTTTTGATTTTTTGAAAAATACATGAAAATGACCAATAAATTTTTAGGCATCTGTGATGTGTGATTTAAAAGAAAATGTTTGAAAAACATGCAAAATGTGTGAAGCTTGGAAGGTCTGTAGATGGCCTTTGGTGTGACTTTGGGCTCAAAGTCTTTGTAGATGAGTCTTCTTAGCCTCGTAATGGTTTTTGGAAATGACATTGACCAGAATCTTTTAAATTTTTTTGAACATTTTATCACCTGACCATTTGCTCTCACATTTAGTGGTTTATTAAACAATTTTAAAAAATTAAACTTTTGTAGTAAGCAGGTGATTTGCCTGGCCTTAAAGTACCTAGTAGAGAGAACCCTGACTTGATTATTCTTTGTTTCTGAATGTTGTCTTGCTTTCTGTTGCTTTATTGTATACTGCACTATTTATCTCTATCTTTACATAATTTATATGACTCAGTCAATATTTTACAGTATGACTGTATTGCACATGTGTGGTGGCAATGATGCAGCCACTAAATAGCTGGGCACTATGGCCTCGCAGGTCAGAGAGACTAAGCTTGTAAGAAAACCCTTAAAAAATAGTGAGCCTGAATGCTATCAGCCCTGGACAGCTGTTTCAGTCTTATTGGGCCACATCAGTGCAACACAGCTAACACACAGGCTCAGATTCCCCCTGAAAATACAATGTAAAGTAGAAGCATAAAGCTTGTGGGATGTGGCTGGAATGTCATATTTTATATTCCAGTCACATCCCACAAGTGTTACGCTTCTACTTTACAATATTTTACAGTGGTAAATCCATCTAGAGATAGAGCTAGCTTTCAAGCTCCTATTTTTCAGACAAATTTTTATTATACTTTGTTTTCATCATTTGTTTTTATGATTATCCAATATACTGCAGTTCCTCATGCCCAGAATATACTGTAATCTTAAAAAATGGATTATATTTATTATGTGGCAATGAAGATAACCCTTGTTTGTTCTTTGCAGAAATTGTTATCTTGTAATAGTTTTTGGAAAGCATACACCTTGCATTGGTTTGATTTTTCAAATGAGGAGCAACCCTCTGGAAATTTAATGACATGGAATGACCCAAACACCTGGGTTCCTTATTGGAATAGACACTTTGATGATGATGGTATTGATGAAAGTAATGATGCCGATGATGATGAATCTAATTGGTCAGTGTTTTACAACCCCCCTAAAAGATGGAAAAGTACTGGCATTATTCACCCAGCATCATTTGATGTTTACAATACAAACAATATTCTTTGCTACAAAAACTTTTTTAAATCTGTGCTGATTTTAAAGAAAATGGGAGAAGGATCTCTTGTGGATTGCCCACTTCATTGTTGTTAGTAGTCATTTGATTAATTAGAGTAATTAATATATTTTGTAATTATTGTTTTGTAATTAGTAGGTCGTGCAATTTGTCAATGAGCTAATTATCACCAGGGCCCAGTTCCTCAAAACTTGATTAGTGTTAACCCAGGATTAATTTTTAATCCATGTTTCTGTTTTCTAACCTTCTACAACTTGCTCTGGTCTGGAATTTCGGATTTAACAAGTTTCTTTATTGGTAAAACCTAGGAGAGTTTTGCAAGCATCACAAAGCTTTACTTAATAAAAAATGGGTCTCTGAATTTTGTCTTAATCCAGGATTAAGTTAATTGGAGTTCTGAGGAACCGGGCCCAGTTGGCTAAAGTTGACATTAGTTTTGTTGTGTGTACATTTGGCAGTAGTCTCATATATTGACTATATGGTACATTGTACCTCTGTTAGGATATGGTTTTCAGGCCGTCCAGTTTAGAACAACTTCTATAATAATGGTATTATTATTGGAATACTTACAAACTGTTTGATATAGTGTGAAATAATTATTCCTTGATGAGAATTAGTTCAAGTGGATTTTGATGGAGATAAACTAACTTTCAAGTTAGGAACTGATTTGGGAGTCGAATCGGGAACCAAGTTAAGAACTGAGTTGGGAACAATGCAGGCTAATGAATTAAAATAACTTTGAAGTTAGGGACAGAGTTGAAAAAATGCAGGACAGTGGATTATACTATCAACCATTCAGCTGTAATAAACTTTGCAAATTTTCCGAAGTTCCAACTCAGTTCCTAGTTTGGTTCCTAACTCGGTTCCCAACTCAAAAGTTTGATATTCTCATTTTGATGGACATGCATTATGTTCTTGTTCAAAGGCCTTATTAAAGAGAAAATAACTAATGGGTAAACTAGTATAAGCTGCATTAGTTTTTTTTGATAAAAAATTTAGTGATAAAGATATAATTTCTGCACCATATAGAATTTAAGATAAAACTTACTGACATTTCGGTCATTAATTTTCTCTTTTTTATTCAGTGTATAGTTTACATTTTTATCACTAAATTGTTTCTGATCTGCTTAAGAAAGGCTATCAAATCAAGCCATTTATAGTTTAGAGCAGGGTCAGAACTGTTAAGGTCTAGTGCCGTGCACTCCTCAAAATGTTTTTGTGAGTTCATACATTACAAGTAATTTAATTTTTGAGCTTTTGCATGTTTTTATGTGTTTGATTGTGCATTTTCTTGCAATGATATGATTAAAACTTAGATTTAGTTGAATGTTTTATAAATTGCATATTTTGTTCATCATTATATTGTTAACATTAACTAGTTTATTTTTTGTACCATTTCTGGCAGGTGCGATGGGAAATGAATCAGGAGGAACTGAAAATTTGGAAGTTTGTCTGTTTCCTTGGCAACAAGAAAGGTTGCCGAATGACAAGGATATTGCAAAAATTTTTACTTTTAACAGACAAATGATAACGCCAGATGCTTCCCTAGCTGAAACAGAGGACCGTTCTCTTGAACTGACAATTGAAGAGTACAAACATGAAAAACAGTATAAACTTGATGGGGAAAAGATTTGTTGTTTTGATGATGGAACTAAAGATAGTAGATGCTATGACTTTATTCAGTGGCTGAGAAAAATATTTGTACCAACACTTTATGTGTACTGTGGTCTAGATAGAATGAATCCTGTTCCATACTTTATTCTGACAAGATTAGCTCCAGGCTGGATAGGGGGGTTTTTGACTTGGGTTACCTGCACATGATATTTGGAGATTCTCTGAATTAGGAGTTTTCTCCAGAATAATTATACCCAGTTTATTCTTTTCCAAATATAAAAATGAAATGTTGTTCTCTCCCACAATGCACCCTTATCTGGGCCAATAACTTGGTTTAACATGGAGTACAATATGTCTAAAAGAGGCAAATACAGAGATAGAAATATTATGATTTTCGTTTATAATTTGGTAAAGGAACGGTTTTCACCACTAAACATTATAAATTCTTCATTTCTTAACCATACAGTAGTTGTAGACTTTATTACTACATAATATCATATTCATAGGTACATATTTGATAACCAATAAATTAAAACTTGTGTGAGGTACTGCATGATTGCTTGGAATAACTAGTTTAGTGTTGAGGAGCAAATCTAAATAGAGTTTATTTTGTGGAAAATGTGCGCGTACGACTTACATTCACGAATTGGAAGTATCGGAAAACAAACGAATGAGTGGAGCAAACAGGAGAGTTTTCTAATTCTTATCAACGAGTGAGAAGACGGTCCACTTCTTTGTTGGGCGTAGCCGGAGTTGGTACTTTAAAGCACAATTTTGTGGCGAAAATGTGGCGGAATCGAGAGTAGTTTTTTAAAATACTCTTCTGGGCGTTCTATAGATATCAAAACCGAAAAACAAAACTTTTTGGTCATGTAGCACTATCTAAAACTGATCAGTATGGGTTTTTGCATACTACTTTGGCTAGACTGCCAAAAACTAACAGATTGATTGTTATTTACTGATTTTATGCTTTCCTTTTCCTAAACTTCTTTACGAGCCACGATAATCCCGATAACATGCAAAGAAAGGAAATTAACGGATTTTTGTTCAAGTACTTTTTATGCATTTTCCGCAGGATATGTCAGTGGTGTCTAGTCAGCTATCGAGATCGCTATCAAGTGCGGACATTCGTTTTGTTGAGTAAACGATTGTGAAATATTGCTTTCCTTTTATGAAATCCCGAATTAAGTTGATTTCCGCTTTTTAATCGTGCCTTGTCGGGATGGGTTTATAATTTTGAATTTTCCCTGGAAGCATGTCTAGTTTTGTTGACAAGAGATATGTTAAACTGAAGTCAGAGTTGTATAAACACATGTGACACGGTTCTGCTAAATTTCTGTTTCGAGCGACAAATAGAAAGATCATGAAAGTGAAAAACTGTAAAACTCGCGAAACTAAACGAGTATTTGGCCAGTCAAGTTCTAAATTTAACTGAGTACCCTTTGAATTGAAAATAACTAGCGGTAAACTTGCTTTGAGCTGCTTACTGAAGTTAGTTTATAATTCGTAAAAATACTTTCTATGGAAAACATTTGTTTTAATAGACAATAGAAGAGACTGAGCCACAAACATCTGCAGTAAAAAGTATTGTAAATATCTTTCGTTTTGAGAAAAGCATTTCAATATTTTAAAAATAATAAAATAAATTGCACGGTTGTGTGCGTATTGCTTCAGAACATCTACTGGCTTAGGTCATTTTGATATTTTCCGTTGCACCGAATGGCAAATGAAATGTCGAAACGAAGGTTATACAGTCCTAATCGTCGTCAATTTAAATTCTTTTCACTACAAGTGTCGTTTAAGATTTATAAAATTTTTAAACCGCTTTAGGCATGTAGGGGTGGCAAACTGACATAGCACTTTAAAAAGTATGATAGAAGTTCCTGAGTATTCCGGTTTCGTTTTTCTGCGGTAGTTGTGAGATTTTTATCGGTTCAGGAAAACTCGTGGTCGTCACGTTGTTGTTCTTATCTGTTGTAATCACAAATTTATACAACTGAAGGACGTGCACGTTTGTTTGACTCTACATTTGAACAAAACGTAAGGGGGTCTAAATTAAAAATCTCGCGCACGCAAAGCAAAACAAAACTTAAGTCTGGCCACCGTCTTTCAAAATTTGTCACGAAAACTCTCGTTTAAAGTGTATCAATTTAACGACTACTCTATTAAACGCTTCGTATCCAATAGATAGACGCTTTCCGAGTCAAAGTAGGATTTTCAGTTACACGCCCTCACCATAAACGACATTGACGAAGCGAATGAGATGAACATGCCACTCGTTGAGGACGATCTTGATGAAACAGATTAAGTGTTTGTGTAACATTTTTTGTTCAGTTGTTTGCAGAGTAATTAACATGCTCATCAGTTGAGATATATATATATATATATTACACGACGATTGCTAGAACAGTGAAGAACTTTTGACTTGTCATCACGACTTGCACTATGTCGCAACAGTTATACTTGACATTGTTTTTTAAACTGTACTAATTGTAAATAGTTTTGTTAGCAAGAAAACTTTTGTAGGAAATGTAAAATATCGATTGTAATATCAATCACTAATGCTGGCAATAGACGCCTCTTATCTAAATAAACGGGCCCACAGGGCGTCAAATAGATCATTTACGGTATTTTATCTTGTTACATAAAGCCTTCTTATATTTAAAATCACGATAACCAAGTCATTTCATTTTACGGTAACTTAACGGCTCACTTTACAGTTGTGATACAGCACACTGTCATATCAGTTCCAAAATACATATTGTTGCTTCTTTCGTGAGTTTCTTTTTGTATTAAATCTAGTAGTCATAGCAACCTGATGAACTCGGCCCTGTAAACGTGACCAATGATTGAAAGTTAGCCGATTCATATCACGCACTGAAAAACTTTTAAAAACCTTCAAATTAATTTGACAAAGAAAATATACACTATTTTATAGTAAGTGAGTAACGCCAGCACATCAGTCAGTGCAACATTAAAGTTGGAAACTGTTTATTCAATCCCTACACCGTACACGATAAATAAAATAAAATCTAATTATGTTTCTTGTCGAAACTCGGATTAAGAGAAATCTTAAGAGTAAATTGCAATTAATCCATTAAACAGAGAATCGTCAGTAAAGGTTTGCTTTGACGGCCAGCTAGCTAGAGCTATGTTCTGGGTTTTACGTACTGGGGGTCAGTGTAAGCGGCCCCATTTAGCCTTTAGGTACTGGGGGTCAGTGTAAGCGGCCCCATTTAGCCTCCTTTAGGTACTGGGGGTCAGTGTAAGCGGCCCCATTTAGCCTTTAGGTACTGGGGGTCAGTGTAAGCGGCCCCATTTAGCCTTTAGCTACTGGGGGTCAGTGTAAGCGGCCCCATTTAGCCTTTAGGTACTGGGGCTCAGTGTACGGGGCACCATTTAGTAATGGGGATCAGTGTAAGCGGCCCCAATTAGTGTTTTTTTTAGCCTGCGTAGCGGCTGTTTAGTTGATTTTCAAATGAAACTGAAAAGGAGATATTTTACGTATTTTCAAACATTTAGTTTTCACAAGTGACAACATAATTATTTGAGGAAAAAAACAAAATGAAATCACTTGTCTTTAGAATATTTTAAAACTGTAATTAAGCTGGTGAACTGCGACGGTCATTAAAAAGTTATACAAATAGAGAAAAGTTTACAAAAATGGCCACGGAACGCTTGTATACAATTTGTTTTGGTGAAAGTTTAAACCACAAGTTAAGAACAATCTCAGGCTGACTATAAGAAAGCTTATCTTAACTATTAAAACATAAATTTAACTTAGCAACACAATTCAAAACACGTCTTGAGAAGTCTTGCGTTGGAACGGTGAGGAGCATCGCAGTTGTAACGCCTTGATTGTTTGAGCAGCTAGAAATAAGAACAGAATTAACTGAGTCGACTGAAATCACCAAAACATTATGAACAATAACCCTCTGAAAAATTTACTGCTTCTTATAAAAAAGTTTATACTATTTACTACTGGTTATAGTTATAGTGGCAGCTGTTGCCAGAATATTCTTGAAGCTTGGATTACCAGCACGTCACATGTTCTACTCTCTTCTACAGCGTTCTGCGACACCACAACAAGCTAAACTAATCAATAAGGATTTTAAAATAATTTGTATAAATGCAATAAAGCCAATATTCAATATTTTAAAACTGCGAATATTCTAAAAATTGCTATTTGATTTCAATTAAAAAGTCCCCCACTTTCTTTGTAGTCAAAGAATATAACAGATATTCTGCTATATTTTAAGTTTTTATAGTTTAATTACAATAATTTGAAAAATAGGCAGTCAAGGACTGCATGTGGCTACTGCAATATGTAATTATCATACCAGTGCAATAGCTTATAGGAGTATTGCAATAGACTGCAGGAGTGTACATTTTAAAAGGTGATTTTCATGTCTGTGAAATCTATAGTCACATGTAGACCCTTACACAAACACTGACTTTTTACTCGTGCCGGTAGGCCACGAGTCAAGGATTCGAGGATTCGGCTCCGTTTTATTAGTGTTTTTTTCTATAGGAAGGAAATACAAAGAAGACTGATATCAATGATGAAAAATGAACTATTTTTATTTTATTCCAATAATTTCATAAGGTAAATTGGAACTATGAAAGAGTTTACATGTAGTTGGAACAGAAACATAATACGAGTGAGTTGAAATGTGTATCAGTAAGAGTGTGTATTCAGCGAAATGTTCAGGTGCTAATTTTGACTACATCTGATACACATTTTAATTCAATTATGTTTGTGGTGTAACATGAACAATAACAAAACTATTTCAACTTGTAATGAAGTATTGCTTGGTTAAAATATTCATTTCATATGTTAGACTATGCTGCATAAAGAAACTTGACCATTAATTTGTGGAAAATGGATTTTCTTTTGTTTGCCAGTATGCACACCTCATGTGAGCTGGACAGGGCAACATCTCTTTCAAAATGTTTTTTTGTATCATTAATAGTTGGCAGCATGTAAACAAATGTACAAAGTGATTCATGACTTTTACATGTTTACACTTTCTCATAACTTTCTAATGTAACATGAACATTAAACAAAACTGTTTCAATATTAACGTAATGAAGCCTAGTTTGTTTAGAAAATATAGTTTATAGACTTGCTAGAGTGCTGTTTCAATAGGCAAAAATTGCACAATAAGACGTGCAGATTTGTCCACAATCATTTTCCTTTCACCAGCACAGAGCATCAGCCTTTTTAAATCATCTACACTGATTTCTGAGATAGATGTTTCATTATTGCTGGTTTTAAGAAAGCTTTCAACAGCATTATTAAAGCACGTATAGTTAAAAAGTTTTCCTTCACTCTTTACAAGAACCTGGCAAACAAGCTTTGGTTTTAAGCAACTGCACAAGATGGTCATGTTGCATTTTGGACAAGTATAAGTTTCATCATCTTGAATTTTGTCAACCGTGTTGTTGCATGCAATACATGCTGACGTTTTCTTCATGTCTATCCCAAGGCACTGTCCAGTGATCAAGTTGTCATTTAACTCAAGGGCTCTTAAATTGATATTGACAATGTCTTCTATTTCTGTGATGGTAGTTGATTCGTTTGTGTTCAGGAATTTTTCATCGTCAAAAACTCGTACTTTCAGGTTTTGGAAGTGGTAACTTTTACCAGCATGTACTTGTTCAATAGTATCTTCCCACAACACTAGTTTCATAGATGCACTTTCATCTGCCACAATACAATCCATTTTGTATCTTGTCTGGCTGTTTTTCAGTATAGGTTGTTTCTTGTCTGGTTTTATAATAACTTTAGCTTTCATATCTACTGTATCATACAAATTGGCTGCAAGGGTATCTTCTATGTTTAATAAGTTGTTCGCAGCATCTTCGTTATAACTAAAGTCTACTGTGGTAGGCTTAACTTTGGAAGATTTGTGCAACTGATATTCATTATCAGTTGGTCCTTTTCTTTTAGTTCCAGTTATCTTGATAGGTGACTTTTGCTGGAAAGCATTGACAAGGTTAATTCTTTTCTCGGGCGAATAGCAAACCATGCGAACGGCTGTGTCATTAGTTGTTTGCATTTTACAGTCAAAGTATTTTGTACTACTGTTGCTTGAAGATGTTTTAATAATGCTGAGGCGGTGGACATAGCCCTCAATATCTGCAAAGGAATAAAGAGAGAAAGTAGATATTAACTATAACAAGTATCTAGTGGTACATAATTTTGAGGGTGCCAGTACATAATTATGTGAGTCAAGTGAGGAAAATGTGTTTAAAACTTAATTGCTTCTTACCTTCTCCTGTTGAGTCTTGGCCTTTATCTTTTTTTCTTAAAGAAAACATATTATTTAATAATGCATAAATTTATTGACACATCCAGAAAAATTCAACTGTATTTAAATTAACTAAACATGATTATAGAGTGACATAGGTGTAGGTTCCTAAACAGTTTGATGGTTTTGTATAAAGAAGAATGAATATATGACTTTTGTAGATTAAGTATATTTGTTGCTTCAATCAACACTTACCTTGAATGATGTTGTTGTGCCATGGTAAGACTGAGGAGAGGAAAAATAAAGTATATTGAACATTATTTTGAGCCTAAGGCTTTGTCTTTAATCTAAGATTTTATGAGTGCAAAATATACTAATATAAGAAGTGACATAAAATGGCTTGAGCTTTTCTAAAGCATAGAGTCACTGTTTATTGATGCTATTTTTTGTTACACATTATTACATGTATCACAAGCCAGAGATTTATCAAGTTATTCTCTTCCTGGCAGCCATGCTCTTATCGGTTATATATCCCTATCACAATTTCATACAACAATAATAAAAATGTCATACGAACACTATAAATGACTATATTTACCAATTTTAGTTTGAAGCACTAAATTTATAAATATAATTCATATACATTACTACAGCAATATGTAGTTGCCATTAAAAACAATTTAGTAATGCATAAATTGCTTTATGGTCAGAGAAATATGTTTCCAAAATGTGAACCTGAACTTCTGTTTCAGGCAAATTAGTATATATGTGATCAATACAAGTTTTGTTGTCAGTTGTAGAGCATGACACTAATTGTCTATATTTACAACCACTCACCAACAGATTGTATAGGGGACCTCTTTCTGATGTGTTAAACCAGTTAACATTAAAATCACCAATAAGTATTTTTTTGCTTGTTAAAGATAAGCTTAAGACTTCCGTTAAAGTTATGCACAGTTGTCTGATTTGCACTGCTGGAGAACGGTATATAGCTATAATTGTTATATGAGGAATTATCATCAATCTAATCAGAGTTACTTCTATTCCATTTCTATTATAGCAATATGGATACCCAGGATAGTAATCAATGCGACTGAACACCGCAGTCCCTCTGTATGGCCTTCCATTATGACTTGAAGTATCATCATTTCGAAATAAAGTGTAATGTTCTAATGCATACATATTACTGCTTTCAGTAACACAGAACCGTGTCTCAGAAAAGATACTTACATCTGTAGATGAGTAATTCAAGTCTGCTCGCACATCATTCATGTGTCTGTGCAAAGAACGTGCATTTAAGAAACATATTTTTATGGCATTTTCATCAGCACTGTAGATAGGTGAAAAGGAGAGATCAAGTTTGCCTTTAGTTCTAAGACGTTTCATTTCATTCTGTACATCAGGACTGACAGCTATTTTGTCTTCACACAGGTCAGAAATATGTAAACCTTCTATAGTTGTTACTCTGCTAAGTCCTACATAATGTATATGAGGGATGGCTCTTCTGGTTTCAAAGTTAACAACAATTCTATTCTCTGTATCACCTTGTGATCTATGAATGGTTTTAGCTGCAGAAGGTCTTAGTGGAAATTGCTTCCTTACAACTTGAACAGTTCTACTTCTACCAACAGCAAATTGTGTACTGACTGGTTTTATTGGTGTCCATGTAGGCTCAATTCCCTGAGTATACAATTGTCTATTTTCGTGTCTTGTTTTCTGACCAACATCAGCATGGTCAAACTGTACCCATATTATACCAGATGGTCTGTCTGTCTGGTGTGCCTGTATAAGTTTAATGACATTACCAGCTCCATTTGTCATACCATCATCTGTTCTAGTGTTAAGAGATATTTCAGTTCTTGTACCTACTTTCAGATTTAGTGTAGCATGCAACTGTTTAGTTTTCCTAGGGTCGCTTGGTGTTTGCTTTAGTATCTTATCTCTTAGCTCTTGTGATGCAGCCCCTATAACACTATCATGGGCTTTAATAGTGTATGCAGTGCCTGGGATGGCTTCATGTGCTCTATTATTAAACTCATTCACTTTAGCATTCTGTATAAACAGGTGAGGAGCCACTATTGGATAACTGGTACTGTTAGCTTGCAGTATCCTTTCTTTAAATTTCATTATGTCTTCTTTGGTATGGTTACCTTCTCTTAATCTATTCAGCATTTCAGCAAACTGTTTGCTTTCTCGCTGTCTCATAATTTCATGTAATTCAAACATTTGGAAAAGTTCCTGCCAGATGTTTGGAGCAAGAATACCATATTCTAGGTTGTCCATATCTTTAAATATATAATTATCCATGACTGGCTGCAGCTGGAATAAATCACCAATGGCAATAATGCTAATGCCACCAAAAGGCAATGAGCTGCCTTTGATGTCCTTTAGTCTATTATTAATTTGCACATTAAACATTGTGTTACCAACCATTGATATCTCATCTATAAATATCAGTTTAATGCCACCAAGCTGACATCTAAGTGAATTTAGTCTACTAGAGTCTAGTCGTTTGTAGGTCTTTAACGACTGGCATGCAGGTATTGCTAGTGCACTATGTATAGTATTACCCTTGATATTATAGGCTGCTTTACCAGTAGGTGCTAACATTAGGACTTTGATCTCAGCAAAATTATCACCTGCTTTAGTGTTGTAGTACTTCAGTGCTGCTTGATACAAGGCTTTAGTGACATGTGATTTACCTACTCCTGCCCCTCCACTGAGGAAACAGTAAAATGGTTCATCTGATGTTTTTATAAGATGCAATGCATGATAAAAGAATTCTTTCTGCTCTTTATTAAGCATTTGAACTATATTTCTATATTCATCATCTTGCAATTCATTTAATATCAAAGGCTCAGTGTTTAAATCAGCTGATGGTATTCCTATATCATCTGACAGATTATAGCTCTCATTGAAATCAGGATGCAAATCCTGATTACCTTCACTAGAATCTTGTTGCTCTATGCTCTGACTACAAGGTGCTATGGAGTCATAGCTTTCTTCTATTATATTCATGTCTTTCTGTATTTCATTAAAGTCTTCATTACAGACAGCATACTGTTCCATTTGTCCATCGATAAATTTAGAAAGTGCCATGTAACGTTCCTGATAAGAAGAGAATTTACCAAGTAAATCAGTGTCCTCATTTCTCCATGGAGTAAATAACATAATTAACTCACGGTAATGCTTTTCTGGTTCAGTTTCCTTATTGAACCACACACTTCTTATTATCCTAGCTTTACTTCTCTTCTTTATCTTACTACAATTCTGTGTGCTTTCTTCATCATCATCATTTTGATAATGATCAACAAAAGTTTCTAATGGGAGCCCATCAACATCCAATTCATTTGTTGGCTTTACATATGGTTTTCCACTACAATCATACCATGCAGCCCAGTCTGCAAGGGTCAAATGTTCCAGCTTGACTGGACGCTTACAATATCTTTTTAGTAAACCACCTGTATAGATATCTTCACAGTCATCATCCATTTCCTCAATATCAGTAAGTGGCTTTAGAAGCTCTACTCTCTCCTCTGGAGGTGAAGTATTAATGAAAATTATCTGCCTAGATGCCTTTCTCATGGGCAGTTGTAGCACAATATAAACAGCTTCTTGTGCACTAATTTCAACATTGTTCACAAACTTGCTGCCAATATCTCTCACTTGCTGTTTAATGCTAGAATTTCCATTTCTTGCTTCAGTGCAAGCCTCACGCAATAGCTCACTCATTCCTTTTTGAGCCTTTGATATATAATTTACTATGTACACAGCACATGCATACACATCTAGCACAAACTGAATATCCATATTTGCCCTCCAAGCTCTAAGACATACAGGATTATAGTTGTTAATTCGTAGTTCATTAGGATTTCTCTTTAAGAACACAGTAGGAGTATTAAGTGATGAACTAATAGCAAGTAAATAGTTTTCTTCGGTTACTTTGAGATTAAGTAGCAACTGATCAAAGGAAGTATTTTCGCCTTCTTTCATATCATCCAGATGATTCTTGATTAATTTCCAAGTATCTTTGTGATTTTTTACTTCAATTTGAGGTACATCACTATCTAGAGGATACAGGATCATTGTTTCTCTCATAGGGGGCTGTGGGTAGTTAAATCTGCATTCACTTTTGGTATTCTTACGACAAGTATGTGAATGACGGTGTAACTGTCTGTTAACTAGATCCTGTAGTTCACTATTGTCTGCAGGCTTTTCACAGGTAATTATCTTATCAATGTATGCTGTGACTTCTACATCACTTTTTACTTGAAACTCTGGTGCATCTTCAACCCATATCAACATATGTATGTGAGGTGAGCCTCTCTGTTGGTATTCAACTCTATAAAACCAGTCTGATATTTTCCCTAATGGTTCAGCAGAACTCAACAGGAAATTCCTAAGAAACTTGTTGACTTGATAATCAAAATGCCTAGCACAGGTCACAGGATCACTTTGAATTAATCTACATCTTTCCTCCCAGTTAAGATTTTGTAATTCATCATCACTGTAATGATTCTTATCAACAAGCTGACCAAGAATTCTTAGAAGGTGGATCCACTGTGTTTCTGCCGAAGAGAAACTACAAAACAGTGTAGCTGGACCCAACTGTCTTATCATAGCAAACAGATCTTTTTTTGCTTTCTCAAAGTATGGTGGTGAACCTCGTAATGCCTTAAGGAATTTAAATCCTTCATCATAACGAATTAACCTGTCTAGTGCTCCTGACAGCTTCAGTTGTTTTGCAGTGAGGTTTTTGTTATTTCCCTTGCACTTTCTGAGAGCAACATTTGATTTTCCTAAAAGGATTTTCATTTGTAACTTCTTTGTTTTATAAAATATATTTTCAACACACATAGCAGCCCTTCTGTCTGATCGTCGCAGTTCTGATTTACAGATATCACTGTAATGCACTTGCTTATTTTCTGTCCGTTGTTGACCAATGAATATTCCAGGATATGCTAATTCTTCAGAGTACCTATCTCTAAATATACTCAAGGGTCTATTACTTTCTGACGGAGCAACGTTAAGTATATACTGGCGTTCATTATCTTCTAGAAAATCAGTTGATGTTAACATAGTGTCAGTAACACCTGCAGGCATTTCTGCTTCATCTTCACTTAATTCATCTTCATCATTGTTTTTTTCTGAGTCTACCTCTATGTTACCACTGCTTTCATTTACTACTACTGACCCCTTATCACAAACATCCATGCCACTATTGCTATCTTCATTCTGCATATTTTCCTTGCTATACTGATCAATCCATTCTGAATTGAAAACAACTCCTTCATCTCTGTAGAGACTGCTATTAGTCAAAAACCATTGTGCAGCTTGCAATACCTTATGTGGTCTGATATTTAAGGACAATGCAGAACTCTTATACTGCAACTTTCTTTTTAAATTAACTTTGATTGTACCATCCTGACATGGTAACCGTGGTAACATACTCATGGTATTAGTTACATCAGCAGGAACATTAACAACATTACCATGTATCTTAAACTGCCTTCCCCTGGGAGCTTGCATTAGCTTTTGAAAAGCAATTCTTGGTGCTAGTAATCTGCACTCCAATTCATTCAGATCAAAGAAGGTTGGTTTTTTTGGGAAAAACATACCATTAACAACAGCACATGGTGGTATTTTGTTCTTTATCAAATGACTGTGGCAGGTATTACAAACCCATTCAACATTGTCCATACTTGTTTTATTACAAAGGTATTTACCAACATCTGAGTTTGACTCTCTAAGATTTTTAGCGTTACGTACTCCGTGCTTATACCATAACTGATCACAGCAGGTACAAATGTACATTGGGCCTTGAGCAACTGTATGGTGAAAATGTGAAATAGTCTGCTCAATATTCTTTTGTTTTGTTTTGTAGGTTTTCATATATGTAGCCTGTTTTGCCTTTTGTTCAGATTCAGATTTATTTTTTTCTCTGTAATTTTTCATGTATGCAGCTTGTTTTGCCTTTTGATCAGATTCATTTGTTGCTCTGTAATTTTTCATATATGCAGCATTTTTTGCCTTTTGATTACATTCATTTGTTGCTCTGTAATTTTTCATGTATGCAGCATTTTTTGCCTTTTGATTAAATTCATTTGTTGCTCTGTAATTTTTCATATATGCAGCATTTTTTGCCTTTTGATTACATTCATTTTTTGCTCTGTAATTTTTCATATATGCAGCATTTTTTGCCTTTTGATTACATTCATTTGTTGCTCTGTAATTTTTCATATATGCAGCATTTTTTGCCTTTTGATTACATTCATTTGTTGCTCTGTAA